>BLSH010103942.1:558860-570978 GCA_018402905.1 Glandirana rugosa | reverse complement strand
CAGAGTTTAATCTGCAATCTCCAACTCTAAGCAGCGGTATTTGAAATCTCAAATTCCCCCAACAATCTGATCGTAGAGCACGATCGTAGCGATCGTTGTTCTATGCAGAGCTTGATCTGCAACTCAAAGCAGCGGTATGTGAAATCTCTAATTTCTGCTATCTGTCCTCAGAGCAACAGCACAGACAGCAGTAGTAAAGTAATCTATCTCAGGATGCAGGATCAGGTCTTAAAATGTCTCAAATCTGTCCCTCACGCCGTCAGCTACCTTTCCCTACACTAACCCAAGGAGCATGTGACTGCAGCACTGTGACTCCAGCTTATAAAGAGGCTGGGTCACATGATGCACTGGCCAATCACAGCCATGCCATTAGTAGGCATGGCTGTGATGGCTTCTAAGGGCAAACCAGTGAAACGCTTGTTGATTGGCTGCCCTGCAGCTTCTCAACACGTGGAGTAAAATAGCAGAACCCCGGACCGAACCCGAACGATTTTTGAAATGTCCGGGTCCGGGTCCGTGCCACGGACACCCGAAAGTTCGGTACGGACCCGAACGTTACAGTCCGGGTTCGCTCAACACTACCCTTTACCTGTCTGTTAAGACCCCTGATATCTCACCAAAGCCCCCCAACAGGACTGATAAAAAAAAGAATAAAAAAATAAAGAATTTTAATAAATTAATATTTAAGCACAGTCCATCCCCCACCCAAAAAAAGAAAGCATTGTAAAAAAAAATAACAAAAGAAATTGTAAAAAATAATAATAAAATAAATTGTAAAAAATAAAATTGTAAAAATAATAAAATAAAAATAACACGTCATCAGTGCTGCATATTAGTGCCACTATCAAATGACCTTAAAAAAACATTATTGTGATCAGTATCGGTGAGTACTTGAAAAAAAGTATCAGTACTTGTACCTGATCTTAAAAAAGTGGTATCGGTGCAACCCTAATATTTATTCAGTTTATTTCTAGTTTTTTTCAGACAGGAGAGACAAGGAGAAAATACCCACACAATTATTTGTGCAAAACAATGGTACACCACAGATAAAAAGCACATATACTTTCCCGTTAAGAGATACAGTAGTTTGGTGGCCACGCTTTGGAAAAAAATTCTCTTAATTCCTTGTTAGGACATCCTGACGTCACCAGTTCCGCCATTATGCAATGTCATGTGACTTCCTCAGAGAGTTTGGAGCGCTGTGATGTCCCATTCTTATAACCCCTCATGTTGCCATGGGGACCATTATACACATAGTGTCATGTTATTTACTACTGTGATACTATTTAAATTCCTCCACCTAACTGTAGCCATAACTGTTTCCCTTCAAGCGTGATGCCTATAGTGGTTTAATACTAAGTTATACCGCTGCCCACGAAGGTCACAGCAGGTAATTAGGAGCTGAGTGCATTTTTGCCAGGATCCACAGGTGTTTTTTTGTAGTTGCAGGCTCTTTAAAGAGAAAAAAAGCATAATAAATATGCATGTATTCCTTTTATTTTAAGAGTATTGAATAGTATGTATGAAAATATTGGTATGAAATGTATCTTTTGGTATCTTCTAATTTTCTCTAATGTGGAAGAAGTTTTTCATTCCCAAAAGGGTAGGGAAATCACACATGGAAGTGTATGACTTTATTAGATATGCTGTTTTTATTAAGCAATTGCCTCATTTCCTTCCACATTTGCCTTCTAGGGAAAAGTAAAATAATTGTGATGCATTTGTGATCCTTGTGCTTCAAGCCATATACAGTAGATGTTGCAGCAGGGTCGGTTAAGGGAATATCTAATATCTAATATGGGGTTCAGGATTTATTAGTTGGTACAGTGACAATATTTTCACATAATACAAAAAATTACATATAAATGCAATTGTGTAAACTGTAAGTTAAATGCTGTAGTAATTGTTTTTTTGTTTTTTTTTTTACCAAGGACTAACAGTGTATTTTGTTACAATAAGATGTAATAATGTACACAGGTTTCTTTAAAGTCCATTTGTGGTTGAACCATCATATAAAAACCCTTATTTTTAATGTAGTACTGCTTTCTTCTATATAATTGAGCACCTAACAACAGCAGTACATTTTTGACAGATGTTCTTCTTGTGTAACCAGCAGTCCAACAGGAGGTCCAACATGTCCCCACCCTGAGTCACAACTAGAGCTCCTCAATAAGCTGGGAGCATACGTTTTTCTAATTGCTGAGTTATAAGACTGGCTCAGCAGGAGGCTTGTCAAATCACAGATAGACTGCTTGGATCAAAATTTGGCTGATTCAGCAGAGACCAGCCGAATTTCGAACGATGTATAGGCAGGGTGGTTGTACAGAAGTCGACCTATCTTTTTAACTTCTGTATATCTGTGCAGTCGGATTGTTCACACTCGATCAGTGCTGCTGAGTATAGCCGGCAGAACTGATAGGTTTATTCTGACAGAGGGGAAGCCTCAGAATACAATAGCACAGCGGGGAGGATTCCCCCATCCACATCTAATGTATTAATAAGGGAATCAAGTCATTTTTTTGTTCACCTGCTGGTATAAGTAAAAACAGCAGACAGTTTTTAACGTGTCCTTTATTAAAAAAAAAAAAAAAAAACAATGTCCCCCGTTGTAGATTTGTCATCAATAACACCGCCTGCATGAAGAAAGAACCGCACTCCCACCAACTGATATAAACCTCCCCCCTGCCGCTTAAGTAAATAAGTGGGGGGGGTCACCCGGTGAGGTCATTGACCATACATGGTCAATGACATCACGGGTGCCCCCCAGCCCTTTTGATGTCATTATCCCCACTCTGGTCAATGACATTACTGGGTGACCCGGCCCCTTGTGACATCATTGGCCCCGCCCTGGTAAATGACATCAACAATTTGGCTCTACCATCTTGTGAGGTAGTTGGTCCCACCCTCTCAGGGAAAGCAGCGTGTCAATCAGCAGGAGCCAAGCATTGGGAGTGGCTTTTTTCATGCATGCAAGCGTTCATTGTGATTTTCAATGGATCCACATTGGGGGACTTCTGTGGCCTTTTTTAATAGAGGACATGCTTTGCTTCCAGTTTCTGATGAGTCATGCATCCTCCCCTATACCTCCGCAACCACCTGGCCAGGATTGTGAGGAAGAGACCCTTGTCCACCTCAACCTAGGGACAAGGTGTTTTTGGGCAAGAGGTCCTCCCAAAGCACCCCCCAATGTTGAGGGCATGTGGCCTGGTATGGTTCAGGGAGGGGGCCCACTTGTTCTCCCCTTTCCTAGCCTGCTGGGATGAAAGCTCTCATAAGGTTCTGGTATTGTCGCGGTCAAGCTGGGAGACCAAAAGCTATAGCAGGAAAGAGGCACCCACCAACCAGCAGAATAAGTAAACAAGTAGATTACCCTGGTGGATGATGCGGGCTCATCTGAGGTGTGGGGTCTAAGCACTAACTGGTATTCACCAGAGCTCCTGATAATGGGGATGGGTTTTGCTGCATGTTAGTTCCAGGTCGCAGTCATCAAGTGGTGAGGACTTCCAGGTCAGTAACAAGTGGTTGCAGGTTGGTATCAAGCAAAGAGCGCAGTTGAGGAACAAGCCAAAAGTCGATAACAAGTGGTAGAGGAGATAAGGACAGCTGCAGGTACACAAAGAAGCAAGATATTGGTTGGAGATAGCACAATAATCTGGCAAACAGGGAGTGCAAAGGCATGGCTTCAATAGGAAGTTCATGGGAGGAGCAAAGAGTTCAAGGTTCACAAGAAGCTAGATTCAAGACAAGATTGTCCAAGGAATTGTCCAGGGAGCTGTCGAGCATATCAGATGGCTCAGCAAGAAGAGATACTGCCAGACACAGCAGAGGTTGTAGGTTCAGATCTGGACCTGACAGGTATGGATTTTGGGAGGGAACCTCACTACAATTTTTTTATTTTATTTATTTTTACATGAGGTCCCCCCCCAAAATCCATACCAGACCCAAAGGGTCTGGTATGTACTGGGGGGACTGCGTGCTGTTTTTAAATGTTTTAAAAGTTTACTGTTAGCTTATTTGTTTACATTCTGTTGTCAGCGGGGAATCCCCACTAACAGCAGGGATGAGCCATGAAGTTGGTCTGTGCTAAAATAATAATATATTAATAAATAAATATATTAATATGCACTTTTTTGTGAATTGCATGTTTATGGGTTAAATACTGCTTGAGTTATTTTGTCAAACACAAGGCCTGTGGGCCGAATCCGGCCCGCCAGGCCATTTCATGTGGCCCTCGAACCCAGGGGTTTTTTTGCCTGGAACTCCATTGCACCACCTCCGTCTCTCACCCTACTCTCCCCGCCCACGGCTGTCACTTGTAAACACAGAAGCCTTCTGTGTTTGCAAGGACAGCTTTTCTCTCAGGTCCCTACCAGGCCTGCACTTATGGGGGGGATTCAGATGCAGGTGTAGTGTGGGATGGGGCATCCCGTGGTAAGCTGCACTGTGATGTCCATCTGTGCTTGGGTGCACAGATGCCGACCAATGCCTACACTGTCGGGAGGTACTAGAGCTGGTCTGGGTGGGTGAGATGTGAGGAAGCATTTGGGGGAGAAGGGAGGGAGATGTGTGCAGAGGTGGGGGTTGGGGGAGAGTGGTGAGAGATCAGAGCCAAGGAGGATTACAAGTGAGATGTAAGCAGCCTGTGAAAAAAGCTGAACCCAGCATACTGTGCACAGCACGCCCCTAAACCCTGCACTCTGTATGTAGTGCATTCTTTAACCCTTCACTACGTACAAAGCGACCCCCCCCCCCCTCACAAACTCTGCATTCTGTATGTAGCACACCTTTGAACTCTGCACTCTATACATTGCATCCCTGAATTCCACACATAAGGCACTCCTGGTATTTATTGGCCCTTTAAGTTCCTCCCACAATTTGGCCACACCCACCTTTCCAATGCAGTTTGACGGGGGAGGGGGGCATGGTTGAGTTCCTGCACCCATTCCCTGAGAAAAAAAGCCCTAGATAAATATATATAGTCTTACAGATACAACTGGCCCTTTGAGGGCAACCATAATGCTGATGCAGCCCGCAATAAAATTTAGTTTGACACCCCTGCCTTAGATTGTAAGCTAGGACTGATATGAATGTATAGTATGTAAGTGATGCATAAATTGTGGGCACTATATGAATAGTATATTATATAATACTGTTGAGGTTGATTCCTCAAGGTTGATCCTTCTTCTAGGTAGATCCTTCTTAAAGGTCAGAAACAGAGTTGGAACTCTATCACTTAATGGAGGACAGGGGGGACTACAGGGAGAATTTGTACTTGTAAGATCTTTACTGGGGAGGGGGTCTTTATTTAGGGATATCTGTACAGAGGGGGATCTGTACTGAAGGGGTCTGAAGTGAAGGGTGTCTGTGGGGGGGGGGGGGTTCTGTTATCTTTCCTAGGTAGATCCCTCTTAGAAGTCGGAAATGAAGAATTGGAACTCTGCACTGCTGTCACGGTGTACACTATCTCAATTATAAAACAGTGAAGAAGGTATACCCACTTAGGGAGAACAGACAGCACAATCTTTTTGACTGGAGCATTACCAACACAGCAAATAAGTCCATACTGAGGGGGTTCTGTGCATCTATTTGCATCTTTGGTCCCCACAGGTACACTTAAAATATAATAATAGTTCGAAACTACTGGTTCAGTTTCTAGCATATGCATGTTCTTTGTTATCTCCAAGCTGAAAAAGAAGTGTATTATGTAAGGTTAATCCTACATCATTTGTTATGCAGAATGTTTTAAACATCCTAAGTGATGGTTGTACGCTTTCCAAGTATTCATCTAGTGAACTGAAATGAAGGTCAGAACAAGGCCTGTTGTGAAGGCAGCACAGACAAAATACCATTCAGTAAGGTGAAGAAACACAACTGCATTCCCAGGAAAGGAAATATTAAAGCACCAATATATACATTCAACCCGTTTTAGCTCACTAAACAGAGATTTGTCTAGTAAAATAATGAATTTACTAAAACAAGATTATTTCCTACAACAAATGTATTTTCTTTGCTTGCTTGTAAAAGTATAGCCCCACTGTAAAAAATGTAAGGCCAATTGCCACCCCCATCACCCTCCCCATTAAAATAGGTCACTTTCTATTGACCTTGTTATGTTTCCATAGGCCCTGATAAAGAAGCCATTCCCTGTAGCCCTGGATTCAGATGATTTCTCCATTAGAACCTATGAAAAAACAACTCAGTACTCCATGAGCTGTCAATTTAGGGAAAGGGATAAAAAAGTTTGCATATTATTATCCCCTAGGCATGAATGGGATGTGGTATCCTTGGTATGAGTGCATCCCATTTGAGTCTGTAGGAAGTGAGTGGACACGTGAGGGTATCCCAGCACTAATTTTTTTCAGGCCGGGCTGTAGACATCAGGGGAAGCAACAGCCATCAGAGAATATAGTGACCTGTATTGGGAAGGGCTAGAGGGCTAAGGATGTTTTTATTCTGTATAACATGAAACTTGTCTTTTAACTTATCAGCAAGCCATTGCCTTTGAAAATACCCCCTTATTTTTGCTTGTACTACAAGAACTACAAGCATAGACAACCCAGCTGAGGTCTCAGAAGTTCCGAAGAAGTCTTTCTCTAGATACATGTCATAACCGATTAACCTATTTAAAATAGTGTATGAGAGGGAACAGAGCCTCTTCCTGCATGACTTTGAACAGAGCCGGGAGGGGTGAGAACTCAAAACCCAAAAAAGAAAACAAGATACAGTGAGAAATGGGTGAAAAGAGGCAAGAGAATTGGGGCTGAAGCGAAACAATAAGGGCCGAAGAATTATAGAAGAGAGAGGAAGGTGAAAAAGAGTAATATTGGGAGAAGAACTGGATGGTAAGGGGAGGTAAGGGGTCCCCAGTGCCTGCTAAAATAATTGTGATAGATGGAAGCCCGTTCTAGGTGTTGAGTTTGCCTTATCTCAAAGTTAAAACTCAAAGTTGGATGATATATGAGGTCTGCTGTCAGCGGGTAGAATAATAAGTCATGATTGCTCAATCAAGAGAAATTGGCTGTTAGTTTTTCATTGATAAATATAACTTGTACCTATACCTGCATAAAGTTAAGCGATGCAGATGCTCAAGCAATTGTTTTTTTGGTAGTTATAAAAATGTCAAGGCTGCAGTCAAGTCACTGAGTGGAATTAACAAAGAGTGGTGCAAAAATGGTTCATGTACCACTCTTCTAAACATAAAAAAATGAGCAGAGGTTGCTCCTAATTAGCAAAAGGGTGCAGGTCCCTTTGTTAATTAGGATCGATCAGTTCTCTGTTTTGTAGCTGTGACAGACAGGGCACACACCATAGTAAAAGAAAATCCCACATTGGGCTCTTGGGTTGTGCCCAGAAAAGTAATACAGGCATCAGTCTCCTCACACATCACTAACTTACTAACAGACAAATCTGTCTGGATGTCACACCACTTCCTCAAACTCAACTTGTCTAAAACCAAGCTCATAATATTTCCTCCCCCACGTGCCTGACTTCTCTGTCCAGAGCAACGGCACAACCATCAACCATTCCCCGCATTCCAGGGTGCTTGGTGTTACCCTGGACTCTGTACTCTCCTTTTAGCCCCACATCCAATCACTTTCCAAGGCTTGCCATCTTAACCTCCGCAACATCTCTAAAATGCATCTCTGCCTAACCAATGAAACTGCAAGTTATCTCTTGCCTCAACTACTGCAACTCCCTCCTCATTGGCTTACATTTAAATGGGCTATACCCCCTTCAGTCCAACATGAATGCTGCTGCCAGACTCATCCATCTTGCAAACCTCTCAGCATCTGCTACCCCTCTCTGCAAATCCCACCCAACAAATTCAATTAAAAATACTAACAATAGCGTACAAAGCCATCCACAACTCTGCCTCCAGCTACATCACTAACCTAGTTTCAAAATACCAACCAAATTATCCTCTTCATTCCTCCCAAGACTTCCAGCTCTCTAGCTCCCTCGTCACCTCCTCCCAAACTCACAACCAGGACTTCTCCCGAGCCTCTCCCGTCCTTTGGAATTCCCTACCCCAACCTGTCCAACTATCTCCTACTCTATCCACCTTTAGGTGATTCCTGAAAACTTTCTCTTCAGAGAGGCCTATCCTGCCCTCACCTAAGAACTGTACTTTTATTTTCTTCATTAGCTCATCCCGCGCATTTATTACCTTTTTTATCACTTGACCCTCACTCTTAGATTGTAAACTGTAACAAGCAGAGTTTTCTGATTCCTCTTGTATTGTAACTGTACTGTCTGCCCTAATGTTGTAAAGTGCTGTGCATATTGTTGGCGCTATATAAATCCTGTATAATAATAATAATAATAGAGGCAACATCTTCCAGTGGGGACAGTAGTTTTGGTGATCTGGGGGCCCCAAGTTATTCCCTTAATTTGCAGTGATTTCCTCTCACTTCATGTTTTGGTGCTATGGGACAGGAAATTAAGGTAAGGGCCCATTCACACTAGGAGCTGCATGCAAAGCGCATGGAAAATGGCCGGAGTGCCGGTGGGGTACCCCAGAAGAAGAGGGTCGCGGCTGCTCATGAGCAGGTAAGTATAGACATGTTTGTTATTTTAATTATAAAAACCCAAAAAAAACTAGGCTTTAGTAACAGAGAGTAACAGGGAATGTCGTCAGTCTGCTGCAGGCAAGAGAAAGCATTTTTTTGGTTTACCCTCTTCCAGCAATCACTCACTGGGGCTGTTGTAACATTTTGTGTAAGCTCACAAAGCGAGAGACAGAATCAAAGATCTGTGATGGGCACTAATCGATCACTGTGTTCATTCAGGGAAGGAAGGACCGATAAATAGGACATATTTACTGACTCCTGCTCTCCATCCTGAAACTGTGTGCCTGCAGCAGCTGCCAGCAAGAGAAGAGGAAGCTGGCAGCTCTGCAGGGGGGCACACAGGGAGGCCCGGACTGCAGGGGGGGCACAGATATCGATCCCCCTGCAGCGCAGCCAGTGAGAGAAAGAGGGGAGAAGATGGCAGTGCTGCAGGGGATCTGCAAGAGGAGCAATAACGCATTACAGCTGTCCCTCCTGCTTGGTAGTTACTGGGCCCCCTTTTGAACTGATGGAGCCCGAGCACCAGTACAGGAGGGCTGGCTGTACTGGCTTAATGGCAGCCTGGTGTTAGTGGCAGTTTTCCTCCTGGCTGTCTATCGCTCACATGTTAGGCTTCATGCACACAGGATGTTAAAAAAAGTCCTAAAAATGTCAGTAGCTTATCAGTGATTTTTTTTCAGCTGTTATTAGCATTATATTACCGGGGATTAGCGCAGTTTTTTTTTTGCGTTTTTAAAGGGCCAGCCTTTTTTTTCCCCTCAATTGCTCTAAAATGTCCAAAAACATTGGGGATTGGCGTTTAGCTGTGTTTTTTTCGCGTTTCTGAGTGTTTTTAAGTGCTTGGCCGTTTTTACAGCTGAAAACCGTCTCTGAAAACCCACTGGTCAGTTGATGTGTCTATGTGTGCATGAACACATTGGATAACATGATTGAGAGTTTATTGACTGTAGAAAAAAATGTCAGCAGCTAAAAACAGCTGCTGTAAGGCCTCTTGCACACTGCAACTTAAAATTGCTCAGTACAGCTTATTTTTTTACTGAGCTAAAATATAGCCCATTAATTGTAATGTACCTATGCACACAGGTGCTTAAACAAGCGCCGTGTATTCTTCAGTAAAAATATAAAAATCTGCATTTTTGGTCAGTAATTTACGCCTCATGCGCGCATATGTGTTTGCGCGCACGGCCATTACATATTGCGCAAATACATGCATATGCGCGAGAATATGCGCAAATACATTTTTTTTAAAAGCTGAAAAAGTAGATGCTTAAACAGGAGTATCGTGCGCAAGAGGCCTTAAACAGCCAAAAATGTCCTGTGTGAATGAGGCCTTAGGCCTCTTGCACACGATACTCCTGTTTAAGCATCTACTTTTTCAGTTGTATTTTTTTTTTTATGTATTTGCAACTGCACGTAAACTTATTCTCATGTTTGCAATATACGCGCATGAAGTGTAAATTACTGACCAAAAATGCAGATTTTTAATTATTGTTTTTTTACTGAAGAATACGCGGCGCTTGCTTATGCACCTGTGTGCATAGGCACATTGCAATTAATGGACTGTATTTTAGCTCAGTAAATAAATAAGCCGTACTGAGCATTTTTAAGCTGCAGTGTGCAAGATGCCTTAAAATTACTATATTTGTAACATATTGATTGCATATTTAATTTCCTTATGCAGAAATGTGATTTTTGTCCCCTACTGTTTTTGATTAGAGCATCTGCCCCTAAAAAGATCCCTGCACATCCCTGAAAGGGATTTTTCAGTGCTATTTTCTATTTCTGATATGACCCACTACAAAGGTTTCAGGCAAGCTTGAAAAGGCTGGAAGCTCATGATGTCATCTCCACGCCCATGCCTTATCACATTTATTTTTTTTTTTTTTGGAAATACAAAAAGAACAAAGCCTAGCCATTAAATAGTTTAATTTTCGCCTTTTTAATTATTTACAAATTTACATTTTTTATTTGAAAACCCTTATAAAAATCTGTCTTGAAAATACAACCATAGAACAATTTGACTGACCAGGTAATCTCTGTGGTGCCATTTTAATTTATTCCTTTCAGTAATATGCGATTATTTACGCTCTTCAGCTAATTAGTGTGTTATGTAAGCTTTCCAAACAACAAAACAAGTTTGGAAATGGAACTTATCTAAATGGACTAGATAAACTGGTGTGGGGACCCCCCAGGATCTTAAGTAAATTAGTAGAAGATAAGAGAACAGGAAACAGGTTAGGACATGTGCAGTATTTCCTCTCAATAAACAATTGCTGCAATCAGTCAGGACATGCCTTTATGTTCAAATACTACACGGGAAAGCAAGGACAAAAAACTAAAATACTTTAGGCAACTGTGTCCTTGCATTATTGACGTATTCAAAATAAAAGGCACTATAAGTTGAATGTACCTTCCTTAAAAAAAATGTATAGTGTTTTTGTACATATTTTTTCTATAATATGGTCATATGATCACTTTACTATACTGCTATGTTAAGTAAATACAGTAAAACCTTGGATTGAGAGTAACTTGGTTTGACAGTGTTTTGCAAGACAAGCAAAATGTTTTTATACATTTTTGCCTTGATATACAATCGATGTCTTGATATAAAAGTAGCGTCATGTCACAACTGAGTATAAAAGAGAAGAGAGGCATCTCTATGGCTGCTTTCACACCTGAGCGACGCGTTTTTGGAGCGTTTTGTCGCGCGTTTTGTAGCACAACGTCGCGCATTTGCAAAAGCCGATATCGCACGAATACATGCGAATGACGCTTTTACATTGATAGAATGGCAATACAAATTGGCCAGAAACACCCGATTCATGTGACAAAAATACCTCCAGGAGTAGTTTGAGCGCAGGGCGTTTGGCTTCAGGCGTTATTGAGTGGAGATGTGAACCATCTCCATAGAGAATCATTGATTTTTCCCCTCCAGCGTTTTGTAGCTTCAGGCATGCTTAAGCTACAAAACGCTCAGGTGTGAATGAGTCCACAGTGTAGCAATATGGTTACATTTAATGAAGGTACAACATTTAGCAACTAACATAGTTGATGATTAAAACAGGCACATCTAAGTATGCAGGCATCCGGGGTAAAGATGTCAACATAGACCATCCTCTGCACCGCCATCAACGTCATCCTTTCCATGCTGCGCTCCACAGGCGCTTCAAGCCACGCTTTCAGATTGCTGTACTCAGAGGCGGCTCTAGGCTTTGTGAGGCCTTAGGCGAAACTTACACACGAGGCCCCACTCACGCCCATAATGGGAGAAAAATTCAAACAATAAAAAATAAAAATAAATAATAAAAAAATACAGAAAGATGCACAGATCTAGCACACAGTTTCTCAGCACCCTCCTCACGCATCAGACCTATGCAGCTAATAAAACATCTGGGACCCAGCAAGATGGCAACCCCTCAAAGAATTTCCTGTGCCTTGGGAGAATGGGAAGGGGGTGTCACTGAGTCATTCCACCTACTGCAACTACCGCCACGTCTCCTACCAGATACAACTGTAGAAATGGGGCCTACGGACGTATGAATCTACAC
>BLSH010103942.1:544498-558817 GCA_018402905.1 Glandirana rugosa | reverse complement strand
GGGGAGGGGGGAGAAGATGAGCATGAGAAAGATGGAGGGAGAGAGAGAGAGGGAGGGGGAGGGAGAGAGTTACGGGTGGGAAGGGGGGGAGAGAGGAGGAGAGAAAGGGGGATGAGAGAGATCCCTAGCCCTGTTCCTGTCTGCAGCACCTCCTGTGCCCCATGTCCCAGTCTGTGAGAGCACTGGGCTGGGAGCTGGAGAGTTCTGGGGGGGACTTGAGAGGGGGGCAGAAAGAATGGGAGTGGAGAGCAGGGGGTGGCAGAGAGCACTGGGGGAGGATCCATGGATAATAAGGAGAGGCCGGAGAGCATGGGGGCGCTACAGAGCAGGGGGCGGAGCCAAGGAGCACAAGGAGGGCGGCACAGAAGAAGTTAGATAGGAGGAGCGGTGGGGAGACTGCACATAGAGGAATTTTTCCATATCCCTCCTGCAGCCACTGAATGTCTGCAGGAGGGAGAAAAGGAGAAGCGAGCATTCAGCGGCTGCAGGAGGGATATGGAAAAATTCCTCTATGTGCAGTCTCCCCACCGCTCCTCCTATCCAGGCACACAGGGAGGCGGCACTCACGTTCTCTCCACTCGGCCAGGCAGCATCAGGAGATTGGAGACCGAGCTCCATCCTCTTCACAGTCATGGGGCAGTTCAGCTGGATCACTTCAGCCCCCGCCCCGACTGCTGAACCGTCCGAATACGAGGTAGATGCGGAGAGGTCGGCTGAGCAGCGCAGGCTGCAGGAGCAGCACAGCTGCGGGTCCCACATGGACATGCCTCCCACTCACCTTGTACAGATGGCACCTGGAGCCGGGTGCTGTCATCCGGCCACTGCTGCCCCCTAGAGGTCTCTACTGCCCAACTCCCCACACCTCCTGACACGGGACCGGGATTTGTCAGTCAGCGAGTCCCAGCGGGGGTAGGGGGAGCCACCAGTGCCGACATAAGTGACTGATCGCAGGCAAATTAGGCGGCCGCGAGGCCCCTGTGAGTGTGAGGCCTTAGGCGACCGCCTAATTTGCCTAATTAGAGAACCACCTCTGGCTGTACTTCAGGGTAGTCTTCCCGGTCATGATTGTACACTGACAGCGGTGAGAGCTAGCGGTGCGGAGGATGGTCTATGTGGACAGCTTTACCCCAGATGGCCACATCTGGCCAGATAGACAAGTGGCCACAGGAACTGACATTGGCTGGCTCTGTGAGTTTATTTATTTATTACAGATACTTATATAGTGCCAACAATTCACTCAACGCTTTACATATATATTGTACATTCACATTGGTTCCTGCCCTTAAGGAGTTAATAATATAAGGCCCCTGCCTCACATTCATACACTTACTAGGGCTAGTATAGACAGAGGTCAATTAACCTACCAGCATGTCTTTGGAGTGTGGGGGAAACCAGAGTACCTGGAGGAAAACCACACAGGCACAGGAAGAACATGCAAACTACAAGAAGGTAGTGCTGTGGTTGGGATGCAAACCTGCGACTCTAATCCTGCTAGGTGGACATACAGTGCCTTGAAAAGTATTCATACCCCTTGAAAAATTCCAGATTTTGTCATGTTAATATCAAGAACATAAATGTATTATTTGGGATTTTATGTGATAGACCAACACAAAGTGGCACATAATTGTAAAGTGAAGGAAAATAATAAATGGTTTTCTAAATTTTTTCCAAATAAATATCTGAAAAGTGTGGCGTGAATTTGTATTCAGCCCCCTTTACTCTGATACCCCTAACTAAAATCTAGTGGATCCAATTGCCTTCAGAAGTCATATAATTCGTAAATAGAGTTCATCTGTGTGTAATTTAATCTCAGAATAAATACAGCTGTTCTGTGAAGCCCTTAGAGGTTTGTTAGAGAACCTTAGTGAACAAACAGCATCATGAAGGCCAAGGAACACACCAGACTGGTCAGGGATAAAGTTGTGGAGAAGTTTAAAGCATGGTTAGGTTATAATGATGATTTTATTTCTCTCTCTCTCTATATATATATATATATATATTATATAATGTTCAATCCATCATCCGAAAATGGAAAAAGTATGGTATGACTGCAAACCTACCAAGACATGGTTGTCCACCTAAACTGACAGGCCAAGCAAGGAGAGCATTAATCAGAGAAGCAGCCAAGAGGCCCATTGTAATTCTGGAGGAGCTTCAGTAATCCACAGGTCAGGTAGGAGAATCTGTCCACAGGACAACTATTGGTCGTGCACTCCAAAAATCTGGGCTTTATGGAAGAGTGGCAAGAAGAAAGTCATTATTGAAAGAAAGCCATAAGAAGTTCAGTTTGCAGTTTACAATAAGCCATGTGAGGGGCACAGCAAACATGTGGAAGAAGGTGCGCTGGTCAGATGAGGCCAAAATTGAACATTTTGGCCTAAAAGCAAAACGCTATGTGTGGCAGAAAACTAATACTGCACATCACCCTGAACACACCACTCCCACCATGAAACATGGTGGTGTCAGCATCATGATGCTTTTCTTCAGAAGGGACAGGGAAGCTGGTCAGAGTTGATGGGAAGATGGATGGAGCCAAATACAGGACAATCTTAGAAGAAAACCTGTTAGTCTGCAAAAGACTTGAGACAGGGGCAGAGGTTTACCTTCCAGCAGGACAACGACCCTAAACATACAGCCAGAGCCACAATGGAATGGTTTAGATCAATGCATATTCATGTGTTAGAATGGCCCAGTCAAAGTCCAGACCTAAATCCAATTGAGAAACTGTGGCAAGACTTGAAAATTGCTGTTCACAGATGCTCTCCATCCAGTCTGACAGAACTTGAGCTATTTTACAAAGAAGCAAAGACAAAAATTTCTCTCTGTAGAAGTGCAAAGCTGGAAGAGACATCCCCAAAAAGACTTGCAGCTGTAATTGCAGTGAAAGATGGTTCTACAAAGTATTGACTCAGGGGGGCTGAATACAAATACACACCACACTTTCCACATATTTATTTGTAAAAAAATTGGAAAACCATTTATCATTTTCCTTCCACTTCACAATTATGTGCCACTTTGTGTTGGTCTATCACATAAAATCCTAAGAAAATACATTCATATCTTTGGTTGTAACAGGACAAAATGTGGAAAATTTCAAGGGGTATGAATACTTTTTCAAGGCACTGTACTAACCACTTAGTCACTGTGCTACCCTTTTGAATAAAACAAAAAATGCACAATGTGCACTGGGTAAAAGATAGGGGGGGGGGTGATTTACTACAGACACATGGGGGTTGATTTACTAAGGCTGGAGAGTGCAAAAGCTGGTGCTGCTTTGCATGCTAGCCAATCAGCTTCTAACCTAAGCTTGTTCAATCAAGCTTTGACAATAAAACCTTGAAGATGATTGGTTTCTGTGTGGAGCTACACCAAATTTTGCACTTTCAAGCTTTAGTAAATCAACCCCATAGACTGTTTACTTTGAAAGGGAAGTTGCACTTTGCAAAGGAATTAGATACTTAGAAAAGTGACAGCAGAAAAAGACTGAGTAGTCCATCGAGTCTGACCATTTTATTTTATTTTATTTATTTTTTGTCTTTTGTTTTTTGGGTATTTTCCTTTTTTTCCCTCAACCTCATTGTCTGACTATAGATTTATGTTTATCCCAAGCATGTTTGAAGCCATTTACTGTTGACTGTCTCACAACCTCTGTTGGTAGTTTATTCCAATCATCAACCACCCTTTCAGTAAAATAATACTTTCTAAGATTAGTTTTGAACTTCTGTTTGAAGTCATGTCCCTGTGTTCTTTGGTTTTCTATTGAAAAGACTGCCTTCCTGAACCTTATTTACCCCCTTGATGTATTTAAAGGTTTCAATCATGTCTCCCCTTTCCCTTCTTTCCTCCAGACTGTACATATTAAGTTCCTGAAGTCGCTCTCAATATGTTTTGTATTACCTTTCATCATTTTTATTACCATCTCTGTAAGTGAGGTCCCCAGGACTGGACACAGTATTCTAAATGAGGTCTCACTAAAGATCTATATAGAGGAATCAGAACCTCCTTCCTCTTGTTGGTGACTCCTCTAGTGATATAAAGATCTATATAGGGAAATCAGAACCTCCTTACCCCTGCCAGTTGATCCCTCTATAGATGCATCCTAGAATTCTATTTCGCTTTTCCTACTGCCTGGTCACACTGTCTGCTCAATTTGCAATCACCTGTATCCCCCAAATCTTTTTCTTCTGTAGTGCTGGCTAGCACTGTACCCCCAATGTTGTGCTCTCTCAGAGAATGTTTCCCTAGATGCATTATTTTACATTTAGAAACGTTGAACTGAAGTCTCCACTGCTTTGACCAATCTTCCAGCAATGCCAAATCATGTTATCCCCAAGGTTTAGTGAATGGGGTGAAGCTTTGCTGACTTCTATAATCATGTGCAAGCAAAAAAATGTTTGTTTTGGGGTTTTTTTCTCCGTTTTTTAGTTTTTCTTGCATGTGTTTGGGTATTCATTGCCCAGTGAATTCTCTGTATGGAAATAGGCACAGAAATAAGCATTCCTTCATCTGGGGCTGGGTTGCTTTGGTAAATGGATAGAATGAGGATGAATGAATGCTGGCTGTAAATTGGTCTGGAGCGTAAATGTTTGGGGCACATTGGGCATTGCTAGATTCTATTTCAGATTAGGGAGACAGTATACCTGCAGGGTTGTTGAGGAGCTAGGCTGGAATGAGGTACAGAGCTGCTTTATAGAATGAGGGGGGATCTGATCATATGGTGGCAAGCAAGTAAAAGCGAAAAGGCAAATTTTGGGTACAGCAGATCTCTGTAAAAGGGTGGGGAGAAAACTGCTCTTCTGCAGCCTGAAGGGGCAATGTCATGATTAGGCAAAACAAAGGAATACAGCATCTGAGTACAGTGCCTACAGCAGTAAATTAAGTGGGGCCTTATTCCCCGGGCACCACTTATGTACCATTTTCAAAAACACTGCATCTTCATGTGTATATTTTTAAACCCTGCTTATGTGCTTTAGTTAATTTTGATGCATTTTGTTTTGTTTTGTTTTTTTTTTTGTTTTTTTTATACACGAATGCTAGACGCATTTAAAGTAATAGTAAAATGCATAAAAGTGTGTTAAAATGTACACGAAATACAGCATTTCTGAAACTACTACAGTGTAAATGTGGCCTTAGGGTATTCTGAGATCAGTGAAGGTCAGTTTTAGATGTATTGTGCTTTTATTGCTCCATACAAGCAAATGTGTATGCAATACAAACACAAGGAAAACTCACTGTAAACATCTCAAATGTTCATACACTGTACACTCTAGCTCTAAACTACACTTGCCAAAAAAAAAAAAGTCGCCTGAGCATATTTAAAGGGCAGGAACCTAGATGTGAATTCATGTAAGTTTAGTACATTCCCCCAAATCCACACTTTGATACAGAAGGCTGTTCTGCACTTTCTTGCCCACTGAACGTTCCTACTGGCCCACCACGATGATAGGACGTCTAAAACTCTATCAGGAAGGAACTTGTCAATATTTTTTGTCACTCTGTTTCCCTGTAGAATAGCACTTATGAACACCCAAATATTTTATTGTATGAGAAAGGAAGATCTAAGATACAATGTGGACTGAGTTGGATACAAAGTTGGGCACACACCCAACTGCATAAAAAACAAAATGTAACGAGCACATACTATATATTCTATACATAATATAAATGCCTTTTCAGCAAAGGTTTGGACTAGGTTTTACATAGATGTTGTTGTTAGCAGTATCCCCAAAATCTCAACATGTTCTTTTCTCGATGACTGAAATTTAAAGGAAAACATTTAAAAAAATCACAAAAGTGCAGCGCTCAACCAGGTGAGTGAAAAGGAGTGAGATTCACTTCACTAAAAATTCTATATAAATATACTTGTTGAAGACATAGGTGGGTGCATATACAATGACATATAAATAACACTGTATAAATAAATATATTAATATTTAAATAAATGGTAAATAAAAGTTCACAGTAGTCCCAATTGTGCAGACAAACAGTGTGTGCAATCAACAATGCTGGAAGTGTGAATCCTATTCAAAAGTGGCAACAGGATACACAATCTTCAGATGTAAAATTCTGTGACATCCACCACCGTATTTATGCACTTACTGGATGGTAGAAGTAATGGCGCCTGAATAACAGAGAAAATCCAGGGATCCGGGACACCACCTCCTGAAGGCAACCCAAATGAAGGGACAGCAGGATAAGTCTCCAATGACGAAATTGCCTCAATAGATGGAAAACTTGTGCGGCAGTGGAGAGAGGTCTTCACTAGTGGAGAGGTCTCAAATGTTCCAGGGGACATGTAATAAAGAGCCTCACATAGTGTAAAACCATTAAAAATGATGATTTATTAAAAGTAGAGCACTTACATAGGTACAGCAAAAATGAGCTCTGATCATAAAACAGCCGGCAAAAAAGTGAAGCACAACAGTTTGAGGTCTGTGGCTCTCCATGTGTTTCATCCTAATAGACGTCGTCTGGGGGTTACCGACCCCCATGCTTAAATATTAATCCAAAGGAAATTGGATTGATCTATATATAATATGGACTTTATGGACTTTCTATATCACTTTGAGAAGTCTAGGTTGCCAACCAACACCACCCACACCACAGTGGTGCAGCGATATGCATATATATTTATATTTATATATATATATATATATATATATGTGTGTGTGTGTGTGTGTGTGTGTGTGTGTGTGTGTGTATGTACCAGGTGTTACTAATGAGCAATACTATTTATTCACTGTATTTTGATATGACTCAACATGTGTATATGTACCAATAAACATGATATTATATATTGATTATCCTTGCATTAACGTATAGCCGTGTGCTTCATTTAAAGTCCCAACTTTCGCCTCTCTTTTGTATTGTGCCAGGGATGGAGGCATATGACACTACCCAGTCACTGCCTCATTTTAAAGTCCCACCTAGAGGGCTGTAAGCTGACAGCTCACATACTGTATGTCAGGTTGGATGTTGTGGAGATCTGCAGCAGTTTTCTATACGTAAAATGGATCTCTCTGAATCTGTATGTTAATTAGTTGTGGAACCCACGCTGTTTCTATCTTACACTGGCACAGGGGGCACAATTAGACCTGCAACAGGACTATTTTATAAATTAATGAGATGAACGCCACTCCTGAAAGTTTTGTGCACCAGTTTTTTCTGACTTAGTTAATTCCCCGGCATGCGTCTACAAAGGATGGATAAGCCAAATGCAATCCCTTTCTGGGATGGGGGGTGCACATGTGCACATGAATTTAATTTAAACAGGTGAAATCTTCTTCTTATATGGTAGAAAAGCAAGTTCATTCAGTTCAATTCATTCAATTATTTTATTTGTGAAGAAATTATACCCTGTGTAATGCATTTGTAAATCAAACATGCTGATAATTCTAGACAACAGTTCAAATCAGTGGTGAGGCTTCAGCCATAATACAGAACATGCATTTTAGTTGAAGATAATATTGCTTGCTCATATAAAGTAATGTTCAGAAGCATGACACTGGAAATACAACACAGTACAGTGCTAGGAGCCAAGGGCACAGAAGCTTATAGCCAGTGTCCGTGGTATGTGTGTAATGTTTATATATTGGTCTGTCTAAACAAAGGTTTCCTTGTCATGTTAGGGATGGAGGCAGACACAACCCACATTAAAGTCTACAAATTTGTGAACTCATCACTACTAGCAACTCAAAAGGTTAAAGCAAACGAAACAATCAATCTTACAATAGTTGCTGAGGCCTGTGGTGTAAGGGGCACTTATCTATGGAATTTGGAAGTTATCATTGAGCTGTGAGTGGTACAGAGTGGTTTACATCCTGGAATTATCCTTAGCAATGTTTCAGTGTAATTATCCCTTAGATGTTAAAGACTAAAATATAATGAGAATGAATCAACTGTATAGACGTAGTGGTGGTAATAGGTTAGAGTCAAAGAGTAAAGCCATGTACTGAATTCCATAGCTGGATGGAATGTGGTACACTGCTCGGTGATAGAGAAATATATAACATGGGTTGTTACTCCTGCATCATGCTAGAATTACAAAACAATGTAAATTTTCAGGAATTTTAGAGGAAGGTAAAGCTGGCCATACACAGATAAAACTAGCACATTTTTTTCCTTTTTCCTTTTCTTTCCTTTTCCTTTCCTCTCTTTCCAGGAAAGAAATTAGCTAGATTTTCCCATCAACACCAACAGTGTTGATGCAGGAATCCCTCCTGTTGGGCCATTGTCTTCTCCTGGCCTGTGGAGGGGGGGGGGTGAGGGCGGGGGAAGCCATACTCACCCGGAGAAGAAAGTGGCTATCGCTAGTGGCCAGTGGCAGCTGGTGGGGTTTTTTGGGTGGGGGGGTGGCAAACAACCACCCTGCAGGGCAGCTGGCAGCGGCACTACCCCCCCTCCACGCACTCGCTTACCTCATCTAGGTGGCGAGTGCCTAGTGACGGGCTGTGGTCAGTGGCTCCCATGTCCTCTCCTCCAGCACGACTGACTCCATCTAGCTGGCAGGCTGCGGGCAGCAGCTCCGGTGTCCTCTCCTCCAGCACGGCAGCTTCCGCCATGCGTCTCCTCTCTCCTCCTCCTAGGTGCTAGGCGTCCAATAGGATCGCCTGACATTTTGGCCAATCGGGAAACGGGTCTCACGACCAGCTTCCTGATTGGCGGGCAGGAGATTTAGTATGAAAGTAGCGAATATTCATTCACTGTTGTCATACAACTGGGTGGGCTCATGGAGCAGTGCTCTGCGCCCTGAGCCCACCCTTTTTTAAACCAATTAGAGCCTCTGGCTCTAATCACGTGCTTCAAAAAAAACACCCCCCCATTGGAATTCATAGTCTGGCGCTCTGTATGTAGATCAGTGGGCCGGACGCATGGATGGAGGGGCAGCGCCGTTCGCCTCTAATGCACGGGCCGCCGCTGCTAGTGACTATAGCAGCCGCTTGCGATAATCTTAAGCAAATCTGGCAGGCTGGTTGATCGATTGATCAAACTTGGTACATTCAGCCTGCCCATTAATGGTTAGACTCTAGTCTGGTTCCTGCTGAACCCGCCAAGATTTGAGCCCTGTATGGCCGGCCTAAAAACTTGATGTGGATTGTTCCACAACAAATCCTATTCAAAACCTAAAATCAGAGTTGACTGGAATCAGTCTTTAAACAAAGATTACAGGCATAGGTGTGTGCAGCCTATTGTATTAGGGTGTGCACCTCAAAGCTCAAACACACGCCTTTCTCTGTAATCTCAGCTTAGCCCCTTCCCCCACTCTCCATGCTGAAACATCCCCGGCAGCAGCTGGGGGGGAGAAAGGAAGTCAAAACCAGAAGCACTGCATTGGGGAGGGCACAACATGGGCGGAACCCAGGCAGTACATAGAATTGGCAGTGATTACACCCCTTGCACACTCCTATGATTACAGGCCTTTTACAAGGGTTCTGCAGGCAATTTTGCATGTGTATCAAGCTTCAGGCATTTGCTTCCTGAGCTGGACAAGGGGACAACATTTCTGTAGGAGGAAAGAAGTTCTTCAGGCAAATAAATGCACACAATGCACATCAGACCAAAAATGCCTGAATACGTTAGCTGTTCTTTTTTGACAGTAGAGTGTAGGGCAACTGAATGTACAAGTGTGAACAGGGACAATTAGAAAGAATTGGATTCTTCATGTTGAGCATAATCAAGGTAAAAAATGCTCAAGTGTGAATGGAGGCTGACTGTAGAAAATAATATTAGGAATGGCCGATAACACTATGGCACCCAGGCACAATAATGCTGGGAAGAACAAGAGGTTCAAACTCCATTACACGTACTAAGCAGCCTGTGGGATATAGTATAGAATTCTCTACATAGCTCAATGTGGACTTTATGCAGAGGCTAAATGCAACCAAATTGTCTGCTACACAAGACACACAGAGAAGGCACAATGGTTCAGCTTTGAAAAAAAATGGTTGTTTATTTACTAGAGGGGCAGAAGGTTCGCTTAAGTAGCCCATAGAGGAGTGTTTTTTTTTTTTGGTTCAACCAGAGGGTTGAAGAAAAAAAATTACTTGAATCTCCAATCCACATACTCGATGTAGATGGGGGAATCCTGCCCGCTGAGCTATTGTATTCTGACAGGCGGGAGACTTCCCAGCTGTCAGAATACATTGATCAGAGGTCCATGCTATAGCTGGCAGCACTGATCTGTACAATCTCTCTGCCCATACATGGATGGAAATTCAGCCAGTCCTCACTGAGCCAACCAAATTTTGATCCTTGTACGTATTGTGGCATCGGCCCGAGTGTACTGCAGCCAGTCCAAAAAAAGCCGGCTGTTTGGCTGGCTTCTGTCAAAGGGGCATGATCGAAAAAGGTCTGCCGACTGGCTCCCAGTCGGCGCTCTCAGCTAGTGGCTGAGAACGATGACCGAAGGGTTCTGGCGGGGGGACCATCCCCCTGTCAGAACACAATAGAACAGCAGGGGAGATTGCTGCACTAACATCAGATTGTTAGTACAGCGGCTCTGACCTGAGCTTTGTTTTTCTTTTTTCATTCAGCCCACTGGCTTGAACGAAAAAAGAACTAGCAGTGTGTACTAGTCTTTAGTCTATTGATAATGCATGTAATTTTCCTGTATCTAAGGATGTACTCACACTAGGCCTGGTTGTCTTGTACTAAGCCCAAGCACAATTGTCCTCACTCCCTCACTGGCCTATGCTCACTATTGTGTCAGGTCATGACTACATGAGGATCTAATCTGCTCCAGTATTTGAGTTTCATGATCACACACGTTCTCCTTGCCTGAGTCCAAGTGAGCTGAGCCCCAGACAGCTTCTTTCAAGTTAGCCAATAGCCAGGGCATGGTAAGCTGAACTGCACCCGAGTATGGTATGGAGCAACCACAGTAATCAAATGAACTGGACTTTGGGGGGGGTCAAACGTGTCTAAAATAGTACATATACCCTCTTGTGAATATACCTTCAATTATTAAATGTAACTGTGTACCAGTGTACCTGAGGGAACTGATGCTATTTTAATGTTTTCATAGTTGATAAAAACTATTAATTTCATTATTTTTGGAAAAATCCTTAATTTACAGCATTTTTTTTTTTTTTTTTGTTTGGCAAATGCCTGAAACTTCTGCACAGTACTGAACAGATGTAAATATATATGGCAGTAATTGGTATTTTCCCAATAAAAGGGCAGGAAACTGTCACTGTACTTACCATCATTAGTGGCCAAGGCATTCCCTGCCCTGAAATCGCATTTATACATACATTTGGAGCTAATTCTCACTATATACAGTATCTCACAATTTGGACATTTTCACTTAGGGGTGTACTCCCTTTTGTTGCCAGTAGTTTAGACATTAATGGCTGTGTGTTGAGTTATTTTGAGGGGACAGCAAATTTGCACTGTTATACAAGCTGTACGCTCACTACTTTACATTGTAGCAAAGTGTCATTTCTTCGGTGTTGTCGCATGAAAAGATATAATAAAATATTTACAAAAATGTGAGGGGTGTACTGTGTGTATGTATATATATATATATATATATATATATTGTGGGAGATTAACTTGTGGGGGTCACTTTTCAGAGGAAAAGATTCAGCATGTAGGTCAGTTTCTTTAAAATCTAGTGGCTTGCCAGGTTTATTATGACAGGTGTGCAAACACATAAAGAGAAACAGAAGACAAAACTTTGCCGTCCGGCGCTAAACTAAACAAACAGGTTCCTCTCTATACAGACACCCACAAAACATAAGCATAGTGCAAACCTTTATCTTTGAGTCCAAATTAACACACAGAGCTCTCTCAGCTTTCTCCCTCTGAGATCCAGGATAGAGGTCCCCTCTGACCAGAAAGTCCTGGCTGGAACCAGTGCTACCACGGTGGTTGGCAAAACCCGGGTCGGACTTTTGCTAGTCGCCTCAAAATGATCACATGCAAGGCAGCAAGTATCACCCTTTCATTGTGGCGCTTCGCATAACGTCACATACCCCCCCTCTGCTCAAGCCCCTGAGGCGGAGCAACTGTCCTGACCATGCAGTGGGCCCAGGAAAGACCATCTGCGTTATTTTGTAGCCTTCCAGCCCGGTATTTCATGGCTGTAGTGCCAGGATCTCCCGGTTGTTACGCATCCACTTAAGGGGAGCATGATCAGTGACTAACCTGAATGACTTACCCAGCAGGTAGTATTTCAGGGCCTCTAAGGCCTACCTGATAGCCAGACACTCCTTCTCCACAATGGAATAATTTCTTTCCTTCCTGCTTAAGTAGACGACCGAGTGCTCCTCACCGTCTCTGATCAGGGACAGAATAGCACCTAGTCCCACCTCAGAGACATCGGTTTGAACCACAAACTCCTTTGTGAAGTCTGGGGTCACAAGCACTGGCTGTACACAAAGGGCTTGCTTCAACTTCTGGAAGGCCTGAGGATTCCACTTAACCATTCCTAATCCTCTACCCTTCGTCAGATCAGTCAAAGGGATGGAAATGGTGGCAAAGTCAGGGATCAAGCATCGGTAATACCGTGTAATCCCCAGTAAGGCACGAACCTGTTTCTTGTTCACCGGTTGGGGCCACTTTTGAATGGCCTCGATCTTATTGGTCTGGGGCTTAATCATACCCTGACCAATAACATACCAGATATTTGGCCTCCTCTAGACCTATCGCACACTTTTTCGGGTTGGCTGTTAAACCTGCTACCCTCAGCGAATCTACCACTGCCTGCAACCAGGGCAAAGGTGATTCCAAATCTGGGCTGTGGATGACCACATCATCCAGATAGGCTGCTGCATAGGGCCGATGCGGCCTCAAAGTTTTGTCCATCATCCTCTCAAAGGATGCAGGCGCCCCATGGAGACCAAACGTCATTCACTTGTATTGGAAGGACCCCTCGGGGGTAGAGAAGGCCGTTTTTTCCTTTGCTGACTCCGTTATGGAAATCTGCCAATATCCCTTAGTTACGTCTAGGGTTGTAATGTACCGGGCACCTCCCAACCTGTCCACAAGTTCGTCAATCTGCGGCATTGGATATGTGTCAAACTTAGACACTTCATTCAGCTTCCTGAAATCCTGACAGAATCGGATAGTGCCATAGGGCTTTGGGACCCATACTATAGGGATCGACCAGGCGCTGTGGGACTCCTCTATCACGTCTATCTCCAACATGGTTTTTATTTCTCTCACCACCACTTCTCATGTGGCCTCCAGGTATTTAGTAGGGTTTTACATTTACACGCACCCCTGGTTCCGTGATTATGTCATGTTATAGTACAGTGGTCAGTCTGGGTAGGGAAGAGAAAAAGTCTCTATTTTTACTGACAAATTCCTTAACATTATTTTGTCGTGTCAGTAACAAGGACTTGGTTATAGGGACATCCGGGGTCAGGGGTAACCTGTCCTTCTGGGGAGTGGGCACCATGAATAAACTCTCTCTGTCCTTCCACGGTTTTAGGAGATTAACATGGTAAATCTGCTCCCGTTTCCTTTTCCCAGGCTGGTAAACGTTGTAGTTTAATTCCCCTACTCTTTCCCTAATCTCAAAGGGACCCTGCCATTTTGCCAGGAATTTACTTTCAACCGTGGGGACTAGCACCAGTACTCTGTCTCCGGGGTTGAAAGTTTGGGTTTTGGCACCCCGATTCTAAAGCATTCTCTGGGCTTCCTGGGCTTGCTCCATATGCTCTCGTACAAGGGGCAGGACAGCTGCGATTCGTTCCTGCATCAAGGAGACCTGCTCTATGACGCTTTTATATGAGGTGGCCTCTTCTTCCTCCCCCTGGGATGTCTACCATACAAGAGTTCAAAATGGGAATACCCTGTAGACGCCTGCGGAACCTCTTGTATGGCAAATATGAGGTACGGCAGCAAAAAACCCCAATTTCGCCCATCTTTATCCACCAGACCGTCAGTTTGGGGGTGGTAAACAGAGGTACGGAGATGGGAGATTTTGTACAACTTGCACAATTCTCTGGTCACTCTGGACATGAACGGGGTACCCTGATCCATCAAGATCGGGCAGTGGGGTAAAAGCGTCAGGGGAACAGGGTGAAGGGTATTGACTTCACGATATACTCGCTTAATTGTACCTAGAGCACCCTGGTCATCATTTTATACGGGCCCCTGTGGTCGTGTAGGACCACTAGGACCTGATACGTTGGGCGATAGGACTCCGAAATGGGAACACCTTATGGAGGTAATTCTGATAGGGGTTCCTTGACCAGGTCCACAAATCGGCCCACCCTAGGGATTTCTTTAGAACTGCCTAGTCCCATGGGGCAAGTACAGGTCTCACTGGTCTCTTAACACGTTCAACATGTTTTAGAGGGTAGAGGCATG
>BLSH010103942.1:532496-544488 GCA_018402905.1 Glandirana rugosa | reverse complement strand
GTGGGCACCATGAATAAACTCTCTCTGTCCTTCCACGGTTTTAGGAGATTAACATGGTAAATCTGCTCCCGTTTCCTTTTCCCAGGCTGGTAAACGTTGTAGTTTAATTCCCCTACTCTTTCCCTAATCTCAAAGGGACCCTGCCATTTTGCCAGGAATTTACTTTCAACCGTGGGGACTAGCACCAGTACTCTGTCTCCGGGGTTGAAAGTTTGGGTTTTGGCACCCCGATTCTAAAGCATTCTCTGGGCTTCCTGGGCTTGCTCCATATGCTCTCGTACAAGGGGCAGGACAGCTGCGATTCGTTCCTGCATCAAGGAGACCTGCTCTATGACGCTTTTATATGAGGTGGCCTCTTCTTCCTCCCCCTGGGATGTCTACCATACAAGAGTTCAAAATGGGAATACCCTGTAGACGCCTGCGGAACCTCTTGTATGGCAAATATGAGGTACGGCAGCAAAAAATCCCAATTTCGCCCATCTTTATCCACCAGACCGTCAGTTTGGGGGTGGTAAACAGGGGTACGGAGATGGGAGATTTTGTACAACTTGCACAATTCTCTGGTCACTCTGGACATGAACGGGGTACCCTGATCCGTCAAGATTTCTTTAGGGATCCCACCCGGCTAAACACCTGGACCAGTTCCTTGGGGATAGTCTTAATGGAGGTATTCCACAAGGGTAAAGCCTCAGGATAGCGGGTTGCATAGTCCAGGATCACCAGGATGTGCTGGTGTCCCCGGGCATATTTTACTACTGGTCCCACGAGATCCATGTTAATTCGCTCATATAGCACTTCAGTTATGGGAAGTGGGACAAGGGGACTGCGAAAATGGGGTGACGGGCCTGTCATTTGACACTCAGGGCATTGTTCACAGTATTCTTTGACGTCTGCATACAACCCAGGCCAGAAGAATTTCTGGGTTATTCTCTCCCTGGTTTTCTCCATACCCAGATGCCCCCCCTTTACATGCCCATGGGCCAGACCTAGCATCATTCTGTGGAAGGGTTTGGGAACCACTAGCTGTTCTACTTCACCCTCCACGTGTTTCACCACCTGATACAAGAAATTATTTTTAAGTACCATGTAGGGAAAAGACACTGACCAATCAGGGTCCACAGATTCCCCATCCATCACCTTCACGTTTTCTCTGGCTCTAAGGAGAGTGACATCCCGTAGTTGTTCTGTCAGGTACTACATTCGGTTCACTCTCACCATCAGGGTCAGAGACGTTGTCTGGGTCATTAGCCCCCCGCTGTGAGCTATCTTTCAGCTCCTCCGGCTCCCAAGCCAATACATGAAAAGGAAGAGGGTCTCCTCACTCCTCGGTCCTGCCACCAATCTCCCCTTCCATTTGGCAAAACGGGTCTGGTGAGAGTTCCAGTGCTTCCACAGCAGGGGGAGCTCTGTCCTCCAGACTCCCTGTGCCTTCTCATAACCTCCAAAAATGTGGAAAATCCCTGCCCACTAGGGCTTCATAAAGTAGTGAAGGTACCACTCCCACTGAATGAGTCACACTACCGCAAGGGGTGTCAAACTCAAACACCGCTGTCTGGTAGTCATGAGTGTCCCCATGGATGCAATTGGCTCAGGCAGTGCTAGAGTGTAACCTTGCAGGGTTTACACAATTGCTTTTTACCAATGTTACCATACTACCCGAGTCAAGCAGTGCAGTGACTGGTCTCCCATCAACAAAAATCACACATATTTGCTTCTCCATGTGACTTGAACATGATGCTGTATATGCGACCTGTGCAAGAAGAGAAAGGTGTCTATTCACATAAGTATAATCAAATTTCATGGGTTCATCATCCAGGGGGCAATTGGCAGCAATATGGCCCAATGCATGGCATTGGTAGCACTGTATGTGTTCTATACCCAGTACTCTCAAGGGTCCCCAAGACCTTCCTTGCTTTTTTGGTCAATCTCCAGGTCTAGAGCCCCCAATCTCTTTAGCAGTATCAGTCTTATTAAATTTCCCCAAGCCCCTGAACCCTGGAATAATCTTACCAGGTCCGCCGGGCGATCCTCCACCTCTAGAAACATTGAGTGGGGCACAGATGGGCATAACAAGTCCTCAGCAGCCATGTATCTCTCGACAAGGTCCACCAGTTGGTTTGCAGTTTTGGGGTCCCGATGACTGACCCATTTCCTCAAAGCAGCAGGGAGTGCCCGTAGATAGTGGTCCTTGACCATGCGCTCCACAATCTGGGGACCTGGCAAAGTCTCTGGCTGTAGCCATTTCCTGGTAAGGTGAACCAGGTCAAACATCTGTGAACAAGGTGGCTTGTGGGTGCGTTAGGTCCACTGATGCATGCATTGGGCCCGGACTGCCATGGTGACCCCCATGCATGCGAGTATCTCTGCCTTTAGAGTCTCATAGTCCTGGGCCTTATTTGTTTCCAGATCGAAATAAGCTTTTTGGGGTTTGCCGGTCAAGAATGGTGCTAGCAGTCCCGCGCACTATTCTTTTGGTCATCCTTTGAAGAGTGACTCTTTCAAAGGTCGTGAGGTATGCCTCCACATCATCCGCAGGTGTCATCTGCATGTGGTAAGAAGCGCGTACCAACTTTGGTTCTACTGTCATGGGAGGTGTGGGCCCCTTTTGTAACTCCAGCAGGGCCTCTGCAAACTGTCAGTTCATCTCCTGTTGAGCCGCTTGTTGTGCTGCGATAGCCTGGTGACTCTTCGCTTGCTGAGCTGCAGCAGCCTCTGCGACCCGGAGGTTGGTTTTCTGCAGGGCCTCGTGTTGTGCTGCAGCGGCCTGGCGACTCTACTCTTGCTGAGCTGCAGCGGCCTCTGTGACCTGTCGGTTGGTTTCCCGCTGGGCTGCATTGGCTTACAGCAGGGCCTTCAACATTTCCTCCATCTTTGAAAGTTGCCTCCACCATGTGTGGGAGATTAGCTTGTGGGGATCACTTTTCAGAGGAAAATATTCAGCATGGAGGTCAGTTTCTTTAAAATCTGGTGGCTTGCCAGGTTTATTATGACAGGTTTGCAAGATCAAAACACATAAAAAGAAACAGAAAACAAAACCTCGCTGTCCGGCGCTAAACTAAACAAACAAGTTCCTCTCTATACAGTGTGAGGCTGTCCCCGACACCCATAAAACATAAGCACATTGCAAACCTTTATCTTTGAGTCCAAATTAGCAGACAGATCTCACTCAGCTTTCTCCCTCTGAGATCCAGGATAGAGCTCCCCTCTGCTCTCTTCCTGGTCATTAAATGCAGGTGGAGAGGGGTTTGAGTGGACCAGAAACTCTGGACCAGAACCAGCCCTACCACGGTGGCTGGCAGAACCCGGGTCAGACTCTCTCTAGTCGCCTCAAAATGATCGCATGCGAGGCGACAAGTATCGCCCGTCCATTGTGGCGCCTCGCATAACGTCACAATATATATATATATATAGATATATTATACACATGTTATGATCATAAAACCTTGGAGTCATATTGCACAATATAAAGCCTTACCTATAACCGCATTCCAGGAATGCTTACAATGTATTTACATACAAACATACATACATACATACTGATTCTTTAATGCATTTATGATCAAAGGTGTGTTGACCTACTTGAAATCATTTCAGCTTACAAAAAAGTTTGGCCTTGTTTACACATGCTGCAGACTCCACCACCACTTCTAAAAGGTAATCTGCGGTGGATCGCTTTTCAGAGGGTAGTAGAGCAGCAGCTACTAGGCATTCAGGAGGTAAAACTGCTGTCTCTAAATGTCCGTTTTTGACATCCAATGGGGGCATTCTATGTCAATGCTATGTCAAAGTTGTCTTGCAACCAAAAACCAATTACTCGAATGGGTTGAATTTGGTGGTGGTATACTGTCTGCCAAACATGACATGGGTTGTATTTTTTTGCTGCTGCATGTTTAAGACCTCAAGCAGCTGTATGCTCTCTTTGAGGTGGGAGGTCTGGTTAGGGGTGACTGCGCTGTTCAACTATATATACAGGGTGGGCCATTTATATGGATATACCTTAATAAAATTGGAATGGTTGGTGATATTAACTTCCTGTTTGTGGCACATTAGTATATGTGAGGGGGGAAACTTTTCAAGATGGGTGGTGACCATGGCGGCCATTTTGAAGTCGGCCATTTTGTATCCAACTTTTGTTTTTTCAATAGGAAGAGGGTCATGTGACACATCAAACTTATTGGGAATTTCACAAGAAAAACAATGGTGTGCTTGGTTTTAACGCAACTTTATTCTTTCATGAGTTATTTACAAGTTTCTGACCACTTATAAAATGTGTTCAATGTGCTGATGTGATACGAGATGTGCAGCACCTGAAACTACGGATACTGGAAGCCTGTGCTAGCATTTCTCCTGCGGTGTTGCTATCAGTGTGTGAAGAGTGGGAGAAGAAGGTTGCATTGACAATCCAACACAATGGGCAGCACATTGAACACATTTTATAAGTGGTCAGAAACGTGTAAATAACTCATGAAAGAATAAAGTTACGTTAAAAAACAAAAGTTGGATTCAAAATGGCCAACTTCAAAATGGCCACCATGGTCGCCACCCATCTTGAAAAGTTTCCCCCCTCACATATACTAATGTGCCACAAACAGGAAGTTAATATCACCAACCATTCCCATTTTATTAAGGTGTATCCATATAAATGGCCCACCCTGTATATATATATTTTTTTCTTTACCACCCCCTGTAAACAAGGTCTTTATGTTTTGTTCCCATCTTGAAGTATACATGGATGGGAGGCTTATTTTTTTTTTATGTTTTTTTTTTTTTTTTGACGGGAGGCTTTAAGGTTTGGTTAACACCTATGCAGGTTGCAGTTTGCATACTCCAGGTGCATTTTGCGTTTTTCAATACACATTTACTGACAGGTGGCACTGATAGGCACTGACAGGCGGCACTATTAGTGCCCATCAGTGCCATCTATCAGTACCTATCAGTGCCAATCAGTGCCACCTATAGTGTCCATCATTGCTGCCTGTCAGGGCCTCCTGTCAGTACCCATTAGTGCCACCTGCTAGTGCCCATCAGTTCCGCCTGTCAGTGCCATCTGTCAGTGCCCATAAGTGCAGCCTCATCAGTACCCATCAGTGAAGGAGAAAAATTTTGCAAAATTTTATAACAAAAAAAATTTTTTTTTAATTTTCAGTCTTTTTTTGCTTGGCACCAGGTGTGACCAATTCTTACTGCCCGACGCCCCGGACATGCAGCTCTGGGCGCTGACCAGTGGATTTAAAAAAAAAACTGGCTCCTAACTTTTTATCTGGATCCTAGCTTCTAAGCAAATTTGTCAAGCCCTGCTTTAAAGAGGAAGTGAACCCTGATGGGTTTTACTTCCTTCTTAGTTACCTGCAAAGTAAAAGCATAATGTACTAGTATACATCGCATACTAGCACATTATATGCCACTTACCTGCAAACTAAGCCCGCAATGTCCCAGCTGGAGGACGCATCCATGTCTGCCCCTCTTCCTTCCAGGGCCGCTGACTCCGGTTCTGTAACTGGCCAGAGTCGTGTGACGTCACTCCCGCGTGAGGGCTGTTTCTTCACAGCGCATGCGCCGATGACATCATAAGGGCACTACAAGGTAAATATCTCCCAAACGGAGCACATTTAGGAGATATTTACTGTACCCGTAGATAAGCCTTATTATAGGCTTACCTATAGGTAGAACTTCTGCATTGGGGGTTTACAACCACTTTAAATACTGTGCTGGTGCATTTGATGCTAAATGATCAGAATGGTTGCAATGTAGTGACATTTATGTACTCTATATATGTTTCCTGTATTTGTAAACTGTACAATTGATGCATATGGCAATAAAATCTCTTAAAAAAACTGCTGGTTTTCTGTTGCAAGCCCCAGCTGTCTTGACCTAGTGCCCAGCAGCTGTCAATTGTTTTCCAGTGACTAAGCAAACAAAAGGCTGAGCCTGAACACGTAAGGAGTCTTGCACTGACAGTGGTGTTTTTAAATTTTTATTGTGATACAGAATGTTGCTATTATAAAGTATTACATTGTAACTTCTGCAGAGTATACTGTACAGAATGTTGCCAAAAAGTCAATGTAAAATAGAAACAATCACAATGTCTACAAATATACCGTATCAAAGACATATGAAAGTTAAACCCTCAGTTTTTTAGGCACATTCAGCAGCTGATTTTGTTCACATCTTGCAATTTGGGATTGCTGGCAGAATTGCTGTGATTCTGCCCACAATCCCAAAACGCAGCAGAACGCATGACACGATTTTGGGTGCCATTATTTTTTAATGCCACTCCAAACACAATGCAATTCTGCCATGATCGTTGCATGATCGTGTTTAAAAAATGCGCTATACTTGTCTCCCAAAAAGGAGCATGAGCTTCTTTTTGGGTAACAAACGCGCGTACGACAGCACGTGAAGTGAATGGGCTGCCCGTGTGCAAATTGCTCTACAAAATTGGAAGCAGGAACACTTGTTAACACTACGCAAAAGTGTGAATGCAACCTTAACCACATCAGCCCCGGAAGGATTTCCCACTTTAGGAGCAGACCCCTTTTTGCGATTTGGTAATACGTCGCTTTAACTGACAATTGCACGGTCATGTTACGTTGTACCCAAATGATATTGACGTCCTTTTTTCCCACAAATAGAGCTTTCTTTTGGTGGTATTTGATCACCTCTGTGTCACTTTTGATTACCGCTATAAACAAAAAAAGATTCAATTTTGAAAAAAAAAACATTTTTTTTTACTTTTTGCTATAATAAATATCCAAAAAATATATATAAAAAAACTAATTTATTCATCAGTTTTGGCCGATATATATACTTCCTCATATTTGTGGTAAAAAAATCACAATCATCGTATATTGATTGGTTTGTGCAAAAGTTGCTGCATTTACAAACCATGAGAATTCATTTATTGCGTTTTTATGCATGCACGCGGGAACCGCTGTTCACGGCACAGGACTCTGAAGGAACGGCATGGCTATACCATTCCTTCAGAGTGCATGCTCCGGTGATGTCACCGGTGGCTTCGCAAGTAAATATCTCCTAAACATTGCACATTTACAAAGTACCTATAGGTAAGCCTTATTATAGGCTTACCTATACAGTAGGTAAAAATCAACCAAGGAAGTTTACTCCAACTTAAACTTTGTTGCAGATTCCTACCCTTTGTAGTTCTGAAGAAATAACTGTTTGTTTGTCTGTGTCCATAAGCAAAGTGAACCTGTATGGGAGTAATTTTATAATTATAAATTATCTGCTGCACCTGCAGAAAAAAGTGACAGGGTCTGCATCCCTTTAGACGTGATTTCCCTTTGGGAGTACCTCACCAAAAATGACATTTTTGTTGCAGGGGATGTCCAAAATAAATCTGATTTCTATCTTAGTGCAAATGTAAAAAAATTGAATAGTCATAATTTTCGTTCCAATAGATTAAGACTCAGTTTTGATTGGATTCAATCAGTTGGAAAATAATTGGTCATTTTACATCAATTGGCAGCACTGAGGTACTTTCTTCATGAACATGGTCATATTTTGAGATTACATGGTGGAAACAGAAATGTGCTTGATGACTATACCATTGTGAATTACAATAATATCTTAACTACCGATCAAAATCCACTTCCCCGTGTGTGGCATATCAATCGAATCGGTTGTCAACTATAGATTGATTATTCTGATTGGAAAAGAAATTAATTATTTATCGGAATGTGTATAGTCACCATTATAATCATATCTTCACTACCAATCAAATTCAACTTTCCTATGTATAGCATATTTATTTTTTTTATTATAGGTACTTATATAGCGCCATCTATTTCCATATACATTGTACATTCACATCGGTCAAATAGGTTGTCGACTATAGATCAATTATTCTGATCAGAAGTAAATTTATATGGTCACCCTTATGATCATATCTTCACTATCAATCTAAATTGATATGTGGCATATTGATTGAATAGGTTGTCAACTGTTAGGAGAAGATCTGCGCTCTTTAGAGTACTTGTGCGCTTTTGCGAGGGCATGCGCGCTCCCATGCAAACGGCGCCAAACAGCTCCATTTAAGCCTGCAATGCCCAGCAGCCAGTGCTGTCCGTTCTACAGCGTTTTGTGTGTTCCTGAGCAACCCAGCTACCTATTTATCTGTTCCTGTGACCCGGCTTGTCTTGACCCTGTCTGATCTCTGCCTGCATCGACCCCCAGCTTGCCCCCGACTACTCTTCCACCTACTCCTTGTGTACCTCGCTGCCTGCCTGTTGACGACCCTGCCTGCACCTGACAACTCTTCTGCCTGCAACTTCTGTACCGCATTGCCAGCTAGTTGCCAACCCAGCCTGCATCACTACTCTACTATCTGCACAAGCTCTACCGGACCGCTCACACCACCAACAGTGAACCAGTCCAGCCCTCGTGCCCCCCTGTGCTCCCGAACTCCCTGTCTGTCCTACCAGGGGTTCCTGAACCAGGGCCGCAAGAGTGGTTGCTTCCTGCACAAGACAGACTCCACCATCAGGTGCGTGACATCAACCATAGATCAATTATTCTGATCGGAAAATAAATTGATAATTTATTGGAGTGTGTATAGTCATAATTATGATAATATCTTTGTTATTGATCGAAATACACTTTTCCATGTATGGCATAGTGATAAAATAGGTTGTTGTCTATAGATTGATTATTCTGATCGGAAAAGACATTGATCATTTATGGAGTGTGTATGGTCTTTGCTATCAGTTGAAATGCACTCTCCCATGTGTGACATATTGGTGGAATGGGTTGTTGTCTATAAATCGATTATTCTGTTTGGAAAAGACATTGATCATTTATGGAGTGTGTATGGTCTTTGCTATCAGTTGAAATGCACTCTCCCATGTGTGACATATCGATGGAATGGGTTGTTGTCTATAAATCGATTATTCTGTTCGGAAAAGACATTGATCATTTATGGAGTGTGTATGGTCTTTGCTATCAGTTGAAATGCACTCTCCCATGTGTGACATATCAGTGGAGTGGGTTGTTGTCTATAGATTGATTATTCTGATCAGGAAAAGACATTGATCATTTATGAACTTTGTATGGTCTTTGCTATCAGTTGAAATGCACTCTCCCATGTGTGACATATCGGTGGAATGGGTTGTCGTCTATAGGTTGATTATTCTGATCAGGAAAAGACATTTATCATTTATGGAGTGTGTATAGCCTTTGCTATCAGTTGAAATGCATTTTCCCATGTGTGACATATCAGTGGAGTGGGTTGTCATCTATAGATCAATTATTCTGATCGGAAAAGACATTGATCATTTATGGAGCGTGTATGATCTTTGCTATCAGTTGAAATGCACTCTCCCATGTGTGACATATCGGTGGAATGGGTTGTCATCTATAGATCGATTATTCTGATCAGGAAAAGACATTGATCATTTATGGAGTGTGTATGGTCTTTGCTATCAGTTGAAATGCACTCTGCCATGTGTAACATATTGGTGGAGTGGGTTGTCGTCTATAGATCGATTATTCTGATCAGGAAAAGGTATTGATCATTTATGGAGTGTGTATGGTCTTTGCTAACAGTTGAAATGCACTCTCCCATGTGTGAGATATCAGTGGAATGGGTTTTTGTCTATAGATCGATTATTCTGATTGGAAATGACATTGATCATTTATGGACTGTGTATGGTCTTTGCTATCAGTTGAAATGCACTCTCCCATGTGTGACATATCGGTGGAATGGGTTATCATCTATAGGTTGATTATTCTGATCAGGAAAAGACATTTATCATTTATGGAGTGTGTATAGCCTTTGCTATCAGTTGAAATGCATTTTCCCATGTGTGACATATCAGTGGAGTGGGTTGTCGTCTATAGATCAATTATTCTGATCGGAAAAGACATTGATCATTTATGGAGCATGTATGATCTTTGCTATCAGTTGAAATGCACTCTCCCATGTGTGACATATCGGTGGAATGGGTTGTCATCTATAGATCGATTATTCTGATCAGGAAAAGACATTGATCATTTATGGAGTGTGTATGGTCTTTGCTATCAGTTGAAATGCACTCTGCCATGTGTAACATATTGGTGGAGTGGGTTGTCGTCTATAGATCGATTATTCTGATCAGGAAAAGATATTGATCATTTATGGAGTGTGTATGGTCTTTGCTAACAGTTGAAATGCACTCTTCCATGTGTGACATATCAGTGGAGTGGGTTGTTGTCTATAGATCGATTATTCTGATTGGAAATGACATTGATCATTTATGGACTGTGTATGGTCTTTGCTATCAGTTGAAATGCACTCTCCCATGTGTGACATATCGGCGGAATGGGTTGTATCTATAGATCGATTATTCTGACCAGGAAAAGACATTGATCATTTATGGAGTGTGTATGGTCTTTGCTATCAGTTGAAATGAACTCTCTCATGTGTGACATATCAGTGGAATGGGTTGTTGTCTATAGATCGATTATTCTGACCAGGAAAAGACATTGATCATTTATGGAGTGTGTATGGTCTTTGCTATCAGTTGAAATGAACTCTCTCATGTGTGACATATCGGTGGAATGGGTTGTCGTCTATAGATCGATTATTCTGATTGGAAATTACATTGATCATTTATGAAGTGTGTATGACATATCAGTGGAGTGGGTTGTCGTCTATAGATCGATTATTCTGATCGGAAAAGACATTGATCATTTATGGAGTGTGTATGGTCTTTGCTATCAGTTGAAATGAACTCTCTCATGTGTGACATATCGATGGAATGGGTTGTCGTCTATAGATCGATTATTCTGATTGGAAATTACATTGATCATTTATGAAGTGTGTATGACATATCAGTGGAGTGGGTTGTCGTCTATAGATCGATTATTCTGATCGGAAAATACATTGATCATTTATGGAGTGTGTATGGTCTTTGCTATCAGTTGAAATGAACTCTCTCATGTGTGACATATTGGTGGAATGGGTTGTAGTCTATAGATTGATTATTATGATCAGGAAAAGACATTGATCATTTATGGAGTGTGTATGACATATCAGTGGAATTGGTTGTCGTCTATAGATCGATTATTCTGATCAGGAAAAGATATTGATCATTTATGGAGTGCGTATGACATATCAGTGGAATTGGTTGTCGTCTATAGATCGATTATTCTGATCAGGAAAAGACATTGATCATTTATGGAGTGTGTATGGTCTTTGCTATGAGTTGAAATGCACTCTCCCATGTGTGACATATCGATGGAATGGGTTGTCATCTATAGATCGATTATTCTGATCGGAAAAGACATTGATCATTTATGGAGTGTGTATGGTCTTTGCTATCAGTTGAAATGCACTCTCCCATGTGTGACATATCGATGGAATGGGTTGTCATCTATAGATCGATTATTCTGATCGGAAAAGACATTGATCATTTATGGAGTGTGCATGGTCTTTGCTATGAGTTGAAATGCATTCTCCCATGTGTGACATATCGGTGGAATGGGTTGCTGCCTATGGATCAATTATTCCTATTGGAAGAGATCGATGATGAGAAAATCAATGGATGATATATGGGGGTGTGTAGCGCCGCTCTAGCTCTCCTGCAGCCTCTGATCGCAATGTAAAAGTGAAAGAAGCAGTGGGAGATGGGAAGCACACCGGGGAAGGGATGTGATGCGCAGACTACAAGCCCCAGCATCCTTTGCTGATGACCCGAGCAGTGACACCATAGGAGAGTCTCCGACGTCCTCTCGATCTCGCCGCGATGTGTGGGGGTATATAGTAGGTAACTAAAAGAGTAGTAGCTAGAGAAGGTTATCCTTATTAACTAGGTATCCGTCGTTGGGTAAGGTGGCTATACAGTGTGTACCCTCTTACGTAAAGTTGAGTATCGTTTCTGGTACGTGTGAGGTATTTACTAGTTACAGAAAAGGCTAGTCTTATTAGCTAGATATCTACTGTTGGGTAAGGTAGCTATACAGTGTGTACCCTCTCACGTAAAGTTGAGTATCGTTT
>BLSH010103942.1:498036-515061 GCA_018402905.1 Glandirana rugosa | reverse complement strand
ATATATATATATATATATATATTCTTTTTTTTTTTTTTAGTAAAATAATAAACATGTTGCAGTATACTTACCTGCTCCGTGCAGTGATGAATGTATGAGCTGCTTTACACCTTACACTGAATTAGTCCTAAATGTAGTGATGGCGCATGCGCAGAATGACCTCAGCCTTCAGTGATTCCGAGTTGTCCGGGGCCATTTTGTGCATGTGACATCACTACATGAGTTACTCATTCAGGGGCGACGTATAAGCATCATCAGTGTGTAACTGGCAGCGGCGGCACTGCTCGCACATTGTTGATATTTTCATGTCGGCTGCGAGTGGCGTCAGCCAATGGGATCCATTTATGATATATTAATTTTAAAACAAATGTTACAAGTATACAGCACACAGACATATTTTTTCTGCTGCCAGCAAGATCCTGCATAAAGCTAGGTTCACATCTATACATGTGCAGTTGATGCATTTTTGCGGCGCATTTTGCATTTTAATGTGTGTTTTTGATGTGTTTTTAATGTGTATTGCATTTTTGGGAAATGTTGATGTTGCTGGGAGGTGTCTGTTGTCATGCAGGAAACACGACAAAAACGCATGTACATGCATTTTTAAAAAAAATGTAATTCCATTGAAGTCTATGGAGCCAAAACATGCAAAAAAAGTCCCTGCACCTTTCCAAAAACCGCATTGCAGGAAACTGCATAGATGTGAACAGGGCCTATAGGAAATAGGGTTAAACTCACTAAAAACACATAGCCCTAATCAATAGAGCTGTTTGAATGAGGTAGTCTTGGTCTGACTTGGCAATGTGACGTGCTTAGTTTTTCATTTAGTAACAAGTCGTTACTCCTCATCTTCTCCTCTGTGACCTGAACTGATGCATTTCTTTGTCACCCGAGTTCCCCTTTCTTCTTTAGTTCTTATAAATTTGAAATAGCTATTAGGCATGGCATTTATGATACAGTCTGCTTCCTACGTATAGATGTAGTGCTGGGTGTGTTAGACAATTGAGTAATGGAAACATTTCTGTCACTTTTTAGAAAAGGGTGAGCTTCTAAAGCTTGTCATGTTGGCGCCCCACTGTATCTCCACAGGCGGGACCATGGCCATCGTATGATAGAAGAACTCTCCTCTATAGTCATGAAATATGTCACAATCCCTGTGACTGGCTTGAAGCCTAGGTGTTAACTTTCTCGCCTTGATTATGGGGTGGACACGTTGGGCTGCATATTTTTCAGTGACAGGACAAGAAATCCAGCCATACATAGTGCGTGCAGGTTTGTCTAGGTTTCTGACCGGTTTGAATCATACTTCAGAATGATGAGTCAGAGGTTTTTGTCATGAATGTTTACCGCTCTGTTCTGAGAATGTTAGAAATGATTTCAATAAAACCCTGCCTTTAGGAAATAAGATGACTGGAGAAAGAAATACACATTAATGCTAAAACTTGGTTGCCTGCGTCATTTTCTAAATGTCATTGAAACGCCACCATGTTCGTAGGTGCTCAGGTATGGTTGCATCAAAGGTTGCTGGGCCACATGTACTGTATTTACCTCTAAATAGTGCAGCGCTCGCTACCAGATGATATAGATCAAAAGTAATAAATTAATATATTCCAATCCTCCTATATACGTGCATATTTATATATATAAAAATTGTAATACAATAAATAATGATCAAAAAAGTCCATATAAAGTAAAATTCATGTAGTAGACAGTTCATCCAAAGATCCCATACACCATCCAGTGAATGTGCAGTCCTAGAAAAAAATATGTCTCTTCTCAGAAATTGCTCTTCACTTTAAGGCTGCATTCACACCTGAGCGACATGTTTTTGGTCATATTTGAAGCGTTTTGTCGCGCGACAAACGCGCGACTCTCGTTTTTACATTGGTAGAATGGCAATACAAATTGGCCAGAAACGCCCGATTTGCACGACAAAAATACCTCTGGGAGTAGTTTGAGCGTAGGGCGTTTGGCTTTAGGCGTTTTTGAGTGGAGATGTGAACCATCTTCATAGAGAAACATTGATTTTTTTCCCCCTCCAGCGTTTTGTAGCTTCACGCTTCAGGCATATGGGACAGCAAACAGCAGTTAAATAAGACAACAAACACCTTTTGTGTGGCAAAAGTTATGGCCGCGGCCTTTATTGTTGTTGGCTTTAACAGTAAATAGATTCTAATAATTTTAAACACTTACGACAGCCCAGCCACTACGGCTCAAGCTGCATCCAATAATGAAAGGGGAATCGCCCCAACTTTATTCAACATCAATGATAGAACAGAATCTTTAATGAAACACCAACTTAATAACTGAAATATATCCATAAAAAATAACTTACTGTCCCCCTTAAATAAGGTGACACATGCCACACAACCTAGGGCTGCGACGACCAGTGATATGTATATATATATATATATATTTTTTTTTGGGAGGGATGGAGGGAACACCACAACTTGAATGCTATTGCGGCCAGTGGTGAGAGAGGGACCGGACCCCCTTTTTATTTGAAAAATTACTGCCAAAACACCATAAAACCTGCCTGGCTACAGGGGATCTGGCCCACTATTAGCTAGCTGGGGACCAATGGGGACTGTTCCCACATTTTCCAGCCTGAGGGGAGCTGTAAACTCCGCTGTTGCTATCTCATAAGGAAAAGGGGGGGGGGGCTTGAAACCGTTTCCCCCCTTTTCCTTTCATTCAAGCTACAAAACGCTCAGGTGTGAATGAGCCCTTAAAATCACCCTACCTGATGGGTGTCCTCTCACCTGCTCCACAAGACCTCACTATGCTACAGGAGTTCAAATGTGCTTTTTTATAACAGGGACGCTGCTCCGCTCGATGTCTCGATCATCGACTCCACAATGTTAACCACTTGCCAACCGCCCGCCGCAGCGTGACGGCGGCAAGGTGGCTTGTTATCGCGAACTGCCATGACAGGACGGTGGCCGCGATAACTAGCATTGTGAGCGCATGCGCGCCGCCGCGCTCACTGTGTTCGGGGGGAGCCAGGGAGCAGGTAGGGCGGACTCGATCGCTGCTGGCTACCCGCGATGGCTCCCCCGCACTGAAAGAACGGAGGTCCGTGTATGTAAACACGGATCTCCGTTCTGTTGAAGGGGGGAAGGGTAATGATCACAGCCTTCCTGTATATGGAAGCTCTGATCATCCCCTTTTCCCAGCCAGGGCAGCCAACACACAGTTAGAACACGCCCAGGGAACACAATTAACCCTTAGAGCGCCCCTACAGGTTAACCCCTTCACTGCCAATGGCATTTACACAGTAATCAGTGCATTTTTATAGCACTGATCGCTGTATGAATGCCAATGGTCCCAAAAAAAGTGTCAAAATGGTCCGACATGTCCGCTGCAATATCGCAGTATCGCTAAAAATCGCAGATCGCCGCCATTACTAGTAAAAAAAAAAAAAAACAGAAATTAATTTTCATCATCCGTAAATGCGGCAACTTTTGCGAAAACCAATCAATAAACGCCGATTGCGATTTTTATTACCAAAAATATGAGGAAGAATATAAATCGGCCAAAACCGATGGAAAAAAATGTTTTTTTATATTTTTTTTTTGGATTTGTATTTTATCAAAAAGTAATACATTTGGGTTTTTTTGCAAAATTGTCGCTCTTCTTTTGTTTATAGCGGCAATCAGAAATGACACAGAGGGGATCAAATACCACCAAAAGAAAGCTCTATTTGTGGGAAAAAAAGGACACAAATTTTGTTTGGGTACAACGTCGCATGACCGCGCAATTGTCAGTTAAATCGACGCAGTGCCGATTTGCAAAAAGTGCTCTGGTCCTAAAGTGGGAAATCCTTCCGGGGCTGAAGTGGTTAAATGATACATACAGAAAGCAAGAAAAAAGCCCAATAGTGTAGATTGCGCAACAAGTTTATTAACATAGTCTGAAAACCACTCACATGTCAAAAGTTAAACAGCATATCTCGTATATGGCGTCCAAAGCTCCTCCCACATGATGACCTCACCGCCCACTGACGCGTTGCACCCAATCGGCTTTATCAAAGGCTCAGGCCGGTAGTTGGCATCACGCTCTAAATAGGATGCAGTCCAGTTACCATGGCAGCCACCTAATATAGCCATGATACCAAAGACCAACACAGATTTACCTGGAAATCATTGAAAATGGTATGAAGAAAAAATCCCATATTGAACAATAATATAGAAACATTCTCTGGCTATGTTAGGAGTGATGCTGAGCCTCCGTGATTGAAAGCACTGAAATCCCACGAGCGGAAGGGACAGATCATCAGGTTGGGAAGAAAGGGCTATTTAATGTACTCCAGACCGTAAATGAGATGGGCTCCATCTACATGTGCGAATCTCTTAGTGCGCAGTGAATTTAGAGTAATGCAGGAGCAGAAACTGTACAACTGTACAATGACTGAGGGTAAATCTGGAGTTCAGCTTCAAGGTGTATCTGAACACATAAATGCAATCTATTGCAGTTTAACAGTCAATGCATGTGACGGCTGCATTTGTTTTCTGATAATTTTCCTTTATTTTCATCTGATGATCCTGCCAGGAACACATGACTATACTAGGGTGACATTGCTCACTCACTACTGTATCTATGGAGGAGTAACCTTGTCAACTTTAGAAGATTTTATACTACAGACCCCCCTCCATCTCTTAACATATTGAGAAGGTGTTGTGTACTTTACAGAAGATAAAGATGGGAAGGCAGATGACAGTGTGAGTTAAAGCGTAGCTCCACTGGGGTGACTAAAAATTAAAACTCAGCAGCTAAAAATACTGTAGCTGCTGACTTTTAATATAAGGACACTTACCTGTCCTGGGAGCCTGCGATGTCGGCACCCGAAGCCTTGCGGCTTCACAGCCTGTTTTCTACTGCGCTGCACTATCTGAATGGTCCCTGCTCTCTTCTAGGACCCATGTGTCTCTCAGGAGGCAGCGGGGGGGAAGGTGGAGGGCCAGACCATGTGTAGACCACCACACAAGATTGCAGTGATCTTTCCCAGGAAATGGGAGCAGATACTCGGTTTTGACAGGTATCCACTCCCCCTCTGCCCCCTGAAAGGTGCCAAATGTGGCACCAGGGGTGGGCGGGGGGGAATCAGACCTGTGGAAATTCAATTTTTGGGTAGAACTCCGCTTTAAGAAATTAAAAGGACACAAGATATCTATCAGGATCAACAGACATTTTTCTATAATTGTTCTGAAACTGCTTTTCAACTGCCTATTTGTACCACCCCAAGCCGCCCATGTAATCAAGGCCTTAAAGTAGTTGTAAACCTTTCTGGCCTCAGGTGATACACAGATATTAAACCAATCCTCCTACATAAGTTGTATCTGTCTCTATCTGCAGCCCTCTCTTCTCCAAAGCCTTTTAAAAACACATAGATAAAAGGCTTTTTCTCAACTGCACTAGGCAGAGGGAGAGGAAAGATCTGTGTAACCAGAGACCTGCATGGAAGGAAAGGACACCTCCTACAGTTTCGTAACAGCTTTTAAAGAGGAAGTAAATCCTGATGGGGTTTACTTCCTCAATATTCCTCTGCAAAGTAGAAGCATAATGGGCTACTCGCATAGTAGCCCATTATATGTCACTTACCTGGAAATGAAGCCTGTGACATCCAGCGATGTCCCCTGTGCAGGCAGCATCCATCTTCAGCCCCTCTTCCTTCTGAGGCCACGACTCCGGCTCTGTGACTGGCCAGAGTCCCGTGAATGCGTGTGGGAGCCGCCAGTCACGGCAAGATCTCAGTGAAGGAAGGGCACATGTGCCAAATGACGTCAGCAACAGCAGTACACAGTATAGCTCTGTGACTGGCCGGAGTCGCGTGACGTTGAGCTGCCAGTCATGGCATGATCATGTGCCAGTCACGATCACAGTGAAGGAACGGCACGGAGGCCGTTTCTTCACTGCGCATGTGCCAAATGACGTCAGAAACAGCAGTACACAGTGTATCTTGTAAACCGTGCAGGTTTAGGAGATATGCAGGGCACCTACAGGTAAGCCAAGGGTTGAAAACCACTTTAAGTGACTCATGCAGACAGTAGAGGAATGAAGGAGCAGAGAGAAATGACACTTGGTGCTTTGGATTGAGGCAAGTGCACTCTATAGAGGATATACTTTGGCCATTTTTATGTGAGAGATTTACAGAGGAACTTCACTCTACCTGGCTAGAATAATTTATTAGCTACAGTGAGGGAAAAAGGTATTTGATCCCCTGCTGATTTTATAAGTTTGCCCACTGACAAAGAAATGATCAGTCTAATTTTAATGGTAGGTTTATTTTAACACTGAGAGACAGAATAACAAAACAATCCAGAAAAACGCATTTCAAAAAAAGTTTTAAATTGATTTGCATTTTAATGAGTGAAATAAGTATTTGACCCCTTCGCAAAACATGACTTAGTACTTGGTGGCAAAACCCTTGTTGTAAATCACAGAGGTCAGATGTTTCTTGTAGTTGGCCACCAGGTTTGCACACATCTCAGGAGGGATTTTGTCCCATTCCTCTTTGCAGATCCTCACCAAGTCATTAAGGTTTCGGGGCTGACGTTTGATAACTCGAACCTTCAGCTCCCTCCACATATTTTCTATGCGATTAAGGTCTGGAGGCCACTACAAGACCTTAATGTGCTTCTTCTTGAGCCACTCCTTTATTGCCTTGGCCATGTGTTTTGGGTGATCGTCAGGCTGGAATACCCATCCACGACCCATTTTCAATGCCCTGGCTGAGGAAAGGAGGTTCTCACCCAAGATTTGATGGTACATGGCCCCGTCCATCGTCCCTTTGATGCGGTAAAGTTGTCCTGTCCCCTTAGCAGAAATCACCCCCAAAGCATAATGTTTCCACCTTCATGTTTGAGGGTGGGGATGGTGTTCTTGTGGTCATAGGCAGCATTCCTCCTCCTCCAAACACAGCGAGTTGAGTTGATACCAAAGAGCTCGATTTTGGTCTCATCTGACCACAACACTTTCACCCAGTTCTCCTCTGAATCATTCAGCTGTTCATTAGCAAACTTCAGACGGGCCTGCACATGTGCTTTCTTGAGCAGGGGGACCTTGTGGGTGCTGCAGGATTTCAGTGTTACCAATTGTTTTTTTGGTGACTATGGTTCCAGCTGCCTTGAAATCATTGACAAGATTCTCCTGCGCAGTTCTGGGCTGATTCCTCACCGTTCTCATGATCATTGAAACTCCACAAGGTGAGATCTTGCATAGGGTCCCAGACTGAGGGAGATTGACAGTTATTTTGTGTTTCTTCCATTTGCGCATAATCTCACCAACTATTGTCACCCTCTCACCAAGCTGCATGACAATGGTCTTGTAGCCCATTCCAGCCTTGTGTAGGTCTACATTCTTGTCCCTGACATCTTTGGATAGCTTTTTGGTCTTGGCCATGGTGGAGAGATTAGAATCTGATTGTCTTTTATACAGGTAACAAGCTGAGATTAGGAGCACTCCCTTTAAGCCTAGGTTCACATTGGTGTGATTTGGTATGCGATTTGACTTATCAAATCGCATTCCAAATCTGCGTCAACTGCCGGCAATGGCACCATCCGAATCGGTGCGGCCCTGCAATTGCGGTGCCGCACCGATTCTCAGCTCGTTACCTGTATAGAAGACACCTGGGATCCAGAAATCTTGCTGATTGATAGGGGATCAAATGCTTATTTCACTGATTTAAAATGCAAATAAATTTATAACTTTTTTGAAATGCGGTTTTCTGGATATTTTTGTTGTTATTCTGGCTCTCACTGTTAAATAAACCTACCATTAAAGAGGTTGTAAACCTCCATTTTCAAGTTGTACCTATCGGTAAGCCTATAAAAAGGCTTACTTATAGGTACAGTAAATATCTCCTAAACATGCGCCGTTTAGTGGATATTTACTTTGTACTGCGCCGATAACGTCATTGGCACATGCACTGTGAAGAAACGGCCCTCCGGGCCATTTCTTCACTAGCGCGTGCCGTGACTGGCGGCTCCCACGCGCATGCAGTCCCGCGACTCCGGCCAGTCACAGAGCTGGAGTCCGCGGCCCCGGAAGGAAGAGGGACGAACATGAATGTGGGGACAGCGCGGGCTTCGTTTGCAGGTAAGTGTCACGTAATACGCTAGTATGCAATGCATACTAGCACATTATGCTTTTACTTTGCAGGGAACAAAAAAGGAAGTAAAACCCATCAGGGTTTACTTCCTCTTTAAAATTATAAACTGATAATTTCATTGTCAGGGGGTAGGCGTACAAAATCAGCAGGGGATCAAATACTTTTTTTCCCTCACTGTAGGTAACAATAGTCCATGCCTGAGAATAAAAAAATAGATACTCTGTCCATGCAGTCCGACGTTGTCTAGCTTGCTGCTGAAGTTCTCCATGTTCCCCTCCATGCGCAGATGCTCTACAGGAGGACACATTTCATTAGGGGCTCTTTACAATTAGGCTCATCTGGGTGAAATATGTCAGAGGGGCAGCTCTTGAGCAGAGACCGGCTGATGGCTGTTCATGGCTGAATAAAGTTTTATCCAGAAGTGATGTCATTAGTGTGTGGCCCCTGATTCATTGCAGTTATGAATTCACTAAAATCGAAGATGGGCTCCCTGGCCAGCACCTGGCGGTTCCCTGGAGGATGAGGGGCGATTAGTATCTGGAGTGGTGCTGTTTTCTTTGAATCGTCCAACAGCACTGCAGAATGAATGCACCTCGAAGTTAATGAGCGTGTCAGTTTAGCGCGCTATGTGGTTGCGTTGCACAAACAGGAAAAACTCCCATTTCTTTTTAATGAAAAAAATGAGCAGTGAGAGTATGCCTCTAATAAGACGATGTTGTAAGAAAGCTTTCTATGGTGAAATAATTGTTCCTGCAGGCATAGTCTTGGTTGCTCTGATGGCTCATGTTTTGGTGGGGTTTGGTGGTTTTTGCTAGCGATATAGGTGTAAGGTAGTTGGACAGGTTTTACGTGTTTGTATTTCATACTTCCCACTGCTGTGATTCCAGTTAAGAAAAGGAAATGGCTAATTAGAGGGACTGTTTAGTTTGCGGTTTGGGTGGAATTTAATGTTGGCCCAGCCAAGCCACGCGTTTAACCTTATAAATCATCTGCTAAGTCTTCCTGCCTGTGGATTCTGTAATGGATACTATAAGATGATCCCAGACTCTGGATTGTCCCTGTATATCGTGCCTGGCAGCAGAGGTTTCCACTTTGCCAGATTTTTTTATTTATTTCTGCAGGCAATGTCTGTCTCTAACATTAGGAAGGGATCAAGGGCCGCGTTTTTTCCACTCCCTTTCTCATGTCAAGTGCTACAAGTAAGACATTGCTTAGCAAGCGTTTTTCCACTCTCTTTCTCATGTCAAGTGCTACAAGTAAGACATTACATAAGTGAGATCACACTTATGTAATGACAACACCCTTTTTACTTCTGGAAGCCTGGCAAGGTGGTGCACTGATCGGCACGCCAAGCTCTGCAGGATGTGAAGATCTTACCAACAGTCAGCTTCGATAATACGCTTGGGAGTCCGCACCAAGTGACCTTTACCAAACAGACATCAATGATTACATCACTTCACTTACTTAAAGCTGTTACATGCTTATCTGCGGTGTGGTGGCACAAAGTACTCTAACCTATTTCAAGGGAAAATCCAGTCCTTGTGAACTGTGCACATTGCTTATGCTAATTCGGTTTGAAATGCTAATACAAGCAACCCATCTCTTAACTTTGCTGTATTCAAGTTGGCCCCTAAAAGTGACACTAAAGTCTGGTTTAAAAAAGGAAATTCTATTCACATATGTACTCTTAAGTGATACTAAACACACACTGTTTAAAGGATATGGAAAGATTCGGGTTTAAAAAAAAAAAATGTCATACATACCTCCTCTGTGCAGTTGGTTTTACACAGAGTGGCCCTGGTCCTCCTCTTCTGGGGTCCCTCAGTGGCGCTCCTGGCTCCTCCTCTTCTCGAGTGCCCCTTTGAAGAGCTTCTCCCCCTCAGGGCACCCGTTCTGGCATGCTCCCGTGTCCTGCTGCGGCGTCCATTGACACAGACAGCAGGACTCGGCTCCACCCCCCAGCTCCCACGTCATTGGATTTGTTAGACAGCAGCGGGAGCCAATGGCTGCGCTGCTATCAATCTGTCCAATGAGGACCCGAGACACCGGCTGGAGCGGGTGTGCTCGTCCCCGTTGCAGGAACGTTCGGGTTCAGGTAAGTAAAAGGGAGGCTTTGGAGGGTTGGTGCACTACAGAAGGCTTGTCACCTTAACCTTAAACGCAACGGTTTACAACCCCTTTAATTTACATTGTCCCCTCTATTTCTGTATGTGGATGATGTCACTGTAAATATTTTAATAAAAAAAAATTGAAGTACCTTTATCCTAATCGATATACAATAAATAAATAATCTTAATAAACTGTTTTAAATTGTCATACAAATATATATTTGAAATCAAATCTTTATTATTTTTTGGCAATAACATGGCGTGGACAGATTTCTGCTAGTCACAGGCTGTGTCATGGCCCTCCAACCTGTGTCTTAAAATAAAAGGGAGGTGAAGCCTCCATCAATGTACATGTAATATCCCACCCCTGTTGTATTTAGCTGGTTATAGGGCATGGAAGAAGGATAGAGTGGGCTATCATTTACCACTGTGTATACTCTGACATGTGTGATTCTATAGTCACATGGGCTGCTCAGATGTGATGGGGAGGAAATGCTCAGCATAGAAATGTAATGAAAACTGAGCATGTGCAGAACTGCCAACACTGCTCTTCAAAATCCCTAGCTGAATTGGGAACATGAACAGAAGGTGGAGATAGAGAACGGCAGGATCAACCAGTTTTTTTTTTTGACTGAGTGAGTATGTACAGCATGTAATGCAGCATTTTATTGCAGAAAAGGTATTGAATAGCTCATTCTGCAATAAAAGCCTGTCTGCTCGCTGTTTCTTACAGCAGAACTGCAGTTCTGCTTTAAATAAAGGAGCAGACATTGGTATAACCCTCTCCAAACCATATAGATGCAATCTATATACTGTAGTGGAAAAGTTATCCCTTTTACCAAGTTGGTCTACTGTCAAAAGTAATTTTCAATATTTAGAAATCTGCATCTTTTACTAAATAAAATATGGCGATCCTGCCATGAAGGCCCTAGCTCAGGCTCTAGCTCAATTTTTGCTATGTGGTGACAACTCTGTGTGCCTTTCTCCTAGTTGTACTCCTGCATTGTCCCCCTGTCTGGTGCAAATTATAAGTGGCCGTTTCAACACACATTACACAGGAATAATCCATTGTTGTCACTAACAGGAAATGACAAACGCCATTACTGGAGTGTATGCATGTAGACAGGAAGTGACTGCTTCATGCTTGCCTGCCTTTTAACTGCCAGTGATCTATCACATCTGTCTGTGAAACATTGGGAAGATTTACTAAAACTGGAGAGTGCAAAATCTGGTGAAGTTCTGCTAAGAAAATAATCAGCTACCAATCAAGCTTAATTGAACAAGCTGAAGTTAGAAGTTGATTGGCTAGCATGCACCACTGCACCAGATTTTGCGCTCTCCAGTTTTAGTAAAAAGTGTCAAAGTAACTTTTTTTAATTGTAGATACAAAACAGAAGATTTACAGCTTGTGGTTGGTTTTGTGGCTATCTGTGTCCATGTCAGGGGAAATTTACCCTAGTTTCCAGTCCTGGCAATCTTCAGGGCATAGCTATTACGTTTATTTACCCCTTTCTAAAGTGGTGTTCATATATTCCTATGGAGAATTCAATTGGGGGCCAATAACCAATAACACTGGTTACAGAGTTGCAAGTCTCTACTCTAGAGACTATAATTTTACCGGCTATATGAATCAATGCCTGATTATACAAGGCCCAAGGCCGAACAAATTAACTGCTAGTTTGTAAGCGATATCATTGTGGCCAGTAAGGTGCACAGTGGTGTGTACTGTTTGGAATGGAAGCTTGACAAATGTACCCATGTGTATGCCGAAAAGTATACATTTTGAAAGGGAGCTCCATTACAGTGAAGTTTTGGCATCCTGCGGTATACAGCTTTTGCCTGCACAGTGTATGCTGTGTAAATCTAGGTGCTAAGAGCACCATTTTTTCTGGGATATTATATGGACTGCTCACACTTTCTTGAATGGTAATATTAGGGGTAATTATCAGAGGGGACCATTATTGGGGGCCGATATTCACATTTTTCAAATAATCAGTATCGGTTAGAGACCAATATTACCAATATTGGTCAGACCCCCCCCCCCCCCCCCCCCCGTCCCCGCGCAATGCTTGCTGCAATCTCTGCCAATCTCTGTCGGTGGTATGGCGGGCAGCAGAGAGATGACATCATCTCTCATTGCCTGCCTTGCATCACCGCTGTTCCGCCCCCTACAGCAGGGGCCATGAAGGCTGCTTTTGACAGAGCTGCAGCCGCGGGCAAGCAGAAAGATTGTTACATCATCTTTCACAGCCCGCCCGCATGTGGAAGTTTACCCGCTCGGATGCCGCTGGGGAGAGGCTGCCAGAAGTAGTGTAACAAGTGACGAGCTGCATATGAGTGGCAGGTGACGGTGACAAGCTGCATCTGGGTGGCAGGTGATGGTGGCAAGCTGCATATGGGTGGCAGGTGATGGTGGCAAGCTGCATATGGGTGGCAATTAACAAGTTGCATCTGGGTTGCAGGTGATGGCTGCATATGGGTTGCAAGTGACACACTGCATCTAGGTTGCAGGCGACGGTGGCAAGCTGCATATGGGTGGCAAGTGACACGCTGCATCTGGGTGGCAGGTGATGGTGACAAGCTGCATATGGGTGGTAAGTGACATGCTGCATCTGGGTGGCAGGTGATGGTGACAAGCTGCATATGGGTGGCAGGTGATAGTGACAAGCTGCATATGAGTGGCAGGTAACAGTGGCAAGCTGCATATGGGTGGCAAGTGACACGCTGCATCTAGGTTGCAGGTGCCTGTGGCAGGTGACATGCTGCATCTGATGGCAGGTGACGGTGATGTACAGAATATTTGCACCTGTTATCGGCTATTGGCCTGAAAGGCAGCCGAAAATCGGTATCGGCCCTGAAAAAACTAGAGTGGTCAACCCCTAGGTAATATATGCCTTGTGGTGGTATCTTCATTTAGACAGGCAAATAGGTTATTACAGAAGGAATTGGGCAGCTATAACATTGGTTTAGCCCAGGTTTACACTGGTGCAATGCAGCAATTTAGAAATTGGATGAAAGGTTTAGCATTGTAAAACACTTTTTGATAGATAAATAGTGCATTTTCTATATAGGTATATGCATCAGACCAAAATGAGGGACAAATGAAGAGCAATGAGGGACAGAGGGACATTGCTCAGACATTGCATTTGATCGGCACCACAGCACAAGTGTGAGCTCAGGCTTATGGTGGTCACACGCGCTTTGATCTTCCTTTTTTTTTTTTTTTTTTTTATCCAATCCATGTGCAATTCAATCGAAAAGCCATAACTTCCCTTTTTTAGACTCAATTTAAATCAGAATTGGTCAAACATAGTTGATCAGCTAGAGAAGATTATAAAAGATAATTGTGCATCTATTCGTAGCTCTGAGATACCTTGTTCATGAATACAATTTGTGTTTTTCAATCAATCAATTAATCAGATTATGAGGATACATGATGAGATCAGCGATGTGACCATTAACTTATGATTATAAGTTGTGATCACATCTTAAATGTGTGGCATATTGATCAAATAGTTTGTCAACTATAGATTGATTATTCCTATCAGACGAGACTGATCGGAAAATAAATTGATCAGTTATTGAAGTGTGCACAGACACCATTGGGTACAGTATACACTAACACTATGTCTATTGTGATATAGCTTTTACAGGCCAGGTCAAAAGGCAATTTGGTCATTAGAGTTCATAGTCCTTCCTATTTTTTTTGTGTGTTATTTCCCCATTTTTTTTATATGATTTGAATATTAAAATCATGCTAGATTTCAATATTGACAAACTGCTAAAAAGCTAGAGCCAAGGGGTTTGGAGTTCCCCTTTTTACACGCTAAAGTATCTGCAGCTTTTCTAAAAGTCCCAGTTAGACTATGAACCTTTTCGTTTGAAGTGTCATCATTTTAATATTTGTCTAAAGGTCTGTTCACGTCATACTTTAAAACCACATTGAAATTGTATGGTAAAATCTTCATCATGTTCATAAGTACAGGTTACACACATATAAGGTTTGGTTTGGTCCATTTATTTCTAAACTCCTGAGTGCCGCATTTAGGGGCAAAGAGGAACTTTCTATGAGCGCGTATTTTCCGATATTATATATTATATATAGGTGTTCCCTCCCGCCGCCTGTAAGAAGGATCAAGTGGCTGAACTTCACCCTCCGATGCTTCAACCGGCTTGCCCATGCGATTGTTGAGCCAAAAAATGAACCGGTCGCTGCCTTAAGTTGAGCGTAGAGATTTCTGGTGACCAGATGGTCCCCAGGTATCTCTATGACCCTTACGTTATGACATCACATCCGGGCCGGTGGAAGTAAACAATGCTGGGGACGCGGCTGGAAAGGTCGTACAGTTTATTTTTTTTTATCTCGGTCTTTCCAACATGAAGGAGAGATGTGGGGTCTTATAGGTCCCACATCTCTCCATAAAGAGGACCTGTTATGCATTATTCCTATCACAAGGGATGTGTACATTCCTTGTAATAGGAATGAAAGTGATTAAAAAAAAGAAATAGCGAGAAAGTGTAAAATAAAAAAGTAAAATAAACAATAAATTTAAAGCAACCCCCCCTCCCACGTGCTTACACACAGAAGCGAACGCATATGTAAAATCACACATGCGAGGTATCGCCACGTGCATTAGAGTGAGAGCAACAATTCTAGCCCAAGACCTCCTCTGAAACTCTAAACTGGTAACCTGTAAAAAATGTTAAAGCGTTGCCTATGGAGATTTTAAAGTACCAAATTTTGGCGCCATTCCACAAGTGTGCCCAATTTTAAAGCGTGACATGTTCCGTATCTATTTACTCGGCGTAACATCATCTTTCACATTATATTAAAAAATTGGGCTTACTTTACTATTTTTTTTTTCATTCATGAAACAGTTTTTCTTTTCCAAAAAAAAAGGCGTTTGAAAAATTGCTGCATAAATACCGTGTGACGAAAATGTTGCAATGACTGTCATTTTATTCCCTAGAGTCTCTGCTAAAAAACATATAAATGTTTGGGGGTTCTGAGTAATTTTCTAGCAAAAAAAAATGTGATTTTTACATGTAGGAGAGAAGTGCCAGAATAGGCCCGGTGTGGAAGTGGTGAAAGAATAATTCCAGGCATCGGCATTTTATACATAGTTACATGGGTCCAGTGTGAACTAATGTAACTATGTATATGACATACCTGATCAATGCTGCTGGAAGCTGGAAATCCCTGTAGTAGACCCCACTGATCTCCACTTGTGCTGAGTGGTCGTCCTGATGCATTCTGAACACAGGAGGTCAGCTGCTCAGAGAATGTTTTGGATTTTTTGAATGGTTCAAAAGCAAAGCATTGTCTGATTGGACATGGAAGGTGGAGAGCACTCTCCACCTTGTCCAATCAGAGAACATTTTGTATTAGTTCAGAAAATGTAAAGCATTATCTTTATGGTGTTCATGCTGAGTGGCTGACCCTCCTGTGTTCACAATGCAAGCACCCGCTTGGCACTTGACCCGAAAGGAAGTGGAGATCACTGGTTAAGCAGTGTCTACTCCAGTGATTCCAGCTTCCAGCGGCATCTACCAGGTCTGGTATATACATACAAACTAGTGGCCACTGCCCCCACCTATAACTGGTCTATTGCAGCATGGAGCACTGGAAGGGTGACACATGTCAAACAAATACAAACCGATTTCCAAGCTCAAACTTACCAACCAGCTAGCGACCAACTGAATTGACCTGTCTAACAATTTGTGATAAGAACAGGGGTTTAGGGGTGCTCTCATTGTAGAGATTCAGAAGTCAGAGTTAGGAACTACAGAAAACAGGGTGCCGTGGAGGGGCCTGTAGCTTACGCATGTATTTGCAAATGTGTGCAGACTAAACCCTTGTTCTTAACGCAAATTGTTAGACCGCTCAATTCGGTTGGTCGCTGGCTGGTTGGTAAGTTTGAGCTTGGAAATCTGTTTGTATTTGTTTGACGTGGTATATACATAGTTACATTGGTCCAGCGTCATAGGCCAGGTATTGTATAGGCCAAGCTGGACCCATGTAACTATGTATAACATGCCAATGCCTGGAATTATTCTTTAAATCAAGGAGTGCCCAGTAGAGTTTCACCCTTTACATCCAGGAGTACCCATTAGAATCCCCCTCTTACATCCAGAAGTGGCTGGCAGAGTCCCCCCAGCCCCATACATCCAGGAGTGCCCAACATAGTTCCCACTTACATCTGGGATTGCCTGGCAGAGTCACCCCACCCCACCCCCATGCATCCAGGAGTGCCCAACTTAGTTCTCACTTACATCCAGAAGTGCCCAGCAGAGCCCCATCCCCCTTACATCCAGGAGTGCCCAACTGAGTCCCCCCCCACCCGCCCCCTTACATCCAGAAGTGCTCAGCTGAGTCCCCCCTTACATCCAGGAGTACCCATTAAAATCCCCCTCTTACATCCAGAAGTGCCTGGCAGAGTCCCTCCACCCCTATACATCCAGGAGTGCCCAACTTAGTTCCCATTTATATCCAGAAATGCCCAGCAGAGCCCCCCCACCCCATCCTTTTACATTCAGCAGTGCCCGGCTGAGTCCCCCCTTACATCCAGGAGTGCCCAGCTGAGCCCCCCCTTTTTACATCCAGGAGTGCCCAGCAGAGTCCCCCCCCTTACATCCAGGTGTGCCTAGCGACCTATATTTACCCTTGATTCAACCCGTGAGGACCTACATATCCCCACCTCCCTGAGACGGTCCGTGAAGACCTACATTCTCCCCCTAAAATTACCCATGAGGACCTACATTCCCCCCTGAGTCGACTCGTGAAGACCTACATTCCCCCGCCCACCC
>BLSH010103942.1:479386-498026 GCA_018402905.1 Glandirana rugosa | reverse complement strand
CCCCCCCCCCCCCCTGTACATCCAGGAGTGCCCAGCTGAGCCCCCCTTTTACATCCAGGAATGTTCAGCTGAGTCCCCCCCCTTTTACACCCAGGAGTGCCCAGCTGAGTCCAGTGACTTTCCAAAGTCTGACAGGTGGCACTGTCAGCAAGGGTATAATTAAAGGGAGGTCTGCCGTCTTGATGCCTACTACTTATCGGTTAGCTTATTATCCATTTTGGTCAATACAGGGCTACTTTTAAAACCCATCTGAATTTTCAGTTTAAATTAGCTAGATGCATAAAAAAGGTGTATAGGTGTTTAAAGTCTTCAGTTCATTGTCTTTAGAAAGCTGGCTCAGCCAGAATAGAAATGCCGGTTCCCTGGCAGCATGCTAAAATACACCCTTGCTCCCTGTGTGAAAGCAGTGGTCTCTCTGCATAGGTCCAACACACTCCCTGCTTCACTTGACGGTTCAGTCATTGGGGAACATGAGCTTTTCCGATTGCAGAGCTATATGTTGCATTCAGCAAGGGGTGTATCAGACCTATGCAGTGAGATCACTGCTTCCAAACAGTGATCAAGGGTTCTTCTCTGCGGGAAGGTGGCAGGGACCAATTTGTTTTTTGTTTTTATACTGATGCTGTGGCTGCTCTTAAAGAAATTTAACGGTAAGATTTTGAAAACCTTCTGTTTTTTTGATTCACTTGGAATATATTTTGCTGTCATAAAGTTGGGCTCTAAGCTGGTCAACAAAAACTATAAAAGCATTGTACTTTTGCTTTAACCAAAGGCATGTTTTACATGTGTTGTAGTAAATGAATGGGTCACCTTTTCACTTGTTCATGGGAGAACATAATTAAATAATTCATACAGCGTGTCTAAGACACTCTTTTGAAGGTGCCTCCATGTTACAAATGTCGCTGCGGGCAACTAGAGTTTTTGAATCTCACATGGGCCATTTTAAAGGGCCATATTTCCAGAAAAGTGTCGTTAGGGCTTTATTGAATTCCCCTGTCTGCATACAGTAAATGCTGGTAAAGATATAGGCTGAACCACACTTCAGTTGCTTTGTAACGCATGAAAGATAGAGATTACAATTCATAAGCAGAAGTGTGAATAAAAGTAAGGATTTCCCCTATATGTGGTTTGCCAAGAACACCCTAAATCTGGCAGACTGCAGCTGTACATTGCTAATGAATCTATTTTTTAAAGAGTAGGTTGTTTGACACCATGGAGAAATTCTGCTCTTACTAAAATGGGATACTATACTTACTAAAATGGTACATAGCCATAAAAAGGTGAATACAAATGTTTTGATACATATCAAAAAACACATTCACAGCAGTGCATATAATGGTTAATCATATAAAGTGCAAGTGAATCAAAAACAGTGTTGGAAAATCAAAATGTAAAAGTCCATAATCCCTGGTGCCAGGAACAAAAGTGCATTCAGAATCAACACCCGTATATCTTCCTCCCCCAGTGTAATAAAGTGCAAGAAACACCCATATGGACAGAGGCTCACCAGACGCTAGACAATACCAGCATTTCAGGCAGTAATCTCTAATCTCACGGTGAACAGGTATTATCTCCAACCTCAGAAATCCACGTTGTAGTCACCCATTCACATAGGGAGATAAAAACACATGGAGCCTCTCATAGTGTAAAATTGTTAAACACATCGCTTTTATTCTAAAATAATTGCACTTACATCAATAAAAACAATCAATCTCCTGTGTATATATACAGTATCTCACAAAAGTGAGTACACCCCTGTTATTTTTGTAAACATTTTATTACATCTTTTCATGTGACAACACTGAAGAAATGACACTTTGCTACAATGTAGCCTGTATACATAGATGGCCTTGTGTTACCAGACTGCCTTCACTCCTGTCCACCGCCACATGACTCTGAGTTGCCGTGTAGCCACACCTTCGATGGGTTTTATCACTTCCCCTTGTGACCAAGTCGTAAGTGGCAAAACGCATCAAGGGTGTGGCTACACGGCAACTCAGAGTCAGGACGGATGTTTACCAAGCGTGTCATGAAGTGATGTGGTGGTGAAGAGGAGTGAGTCTGATAACACAAGGCCATCTACAGTATCTCACAAAAGCGAGTACACCCCTCACATTTATTTAACTATTTTATTCTATCTTTTCATGTGACAACACTGAAGAAATTAAACTTTGCTACAATGTAAAGTAGTGAGTGTACCGCTTGTATAACAGTGTAAATTTGCTGTCCCCTCAAAATAACTCTACACATAGCCATTAATGCCTAAACCGCTGGCAACAAAAGTGAGTACACCCCTAAGTGAAAATGTTTAAATTGGGCCAAAGTATCAATATTTTGTGTGGCCATTATTATTTTCCAGCACTGCCTTAACCCTCTTGGCCATGGAGTTCACCAGAGCTTCACAGGTTGCCACTGGAGTCCTCTTTCACTCCTCCATGACGACATCATGGAGCTGGCGGATGTTAGAGAGCTTGCGCTCCTCCACCTTCCATTTGAGGATGCTCCACAGATGCTCAATAGGGTTTAGGTCTGGAGACATGCTTGGCCAGCCCATCACCTTTACCCTCAGCTTCTTTAGCAAGGCAGTGTTCGTCTTGGAGCTGTGTTTGGGGTCGTTATGATGTTGGAATACTGCCCTGCGGCCCAGTCTCCAAAGGGAGGGGATCGTGCTCTGCTTCAGTATGTCACAGTATATGTTGGTATTCATGGTTCCATCAATGAACTCCAGTGCTGGCAGCACTCATGCAGCCCCAGACTATGACATCCCACCACCATGCTTGACTGTAGCAAGACACGCTTGTCTTTGTACTCATCTGGTTGCCGCCACACTCGCTTGACACCATCTGAACCAAATATGTTTATCTTGGTCTCATCAGACCACAGGACATGGCTCCAATAATCCATGTCCTTAGTCTGCTTGTCTTCAGCAAACTGTTTGCGGGCTTTCTTGTGCATCATCTTTAGAAGAGGCTTTCTTCTGGGATGACAGCCATGCAGACCAATTTGATGCAGTGTGCGGCGTATGGTCTGAGCACCGACAGTCTGACCCCCACCCCCCCACCCCTTTAACCTCTGCAGCAATGCTGGCAGCACTCATACGTCTATTTTCCAAAGACAACCTCTGGATATGACGCTGAGCACGTGCACTCAACTTCTTTGGTCGCCATGGTGAGGCCTGTTCTGAGTGGAACCTGTCCTGTTAAACCACTGTATGGTCTTGGCCACTGTGCTGCAGCTCAGTTTCAGTGTCTTGGCAATCTTCTTATAGCCTAGGCCATCTTTATGTAGAGCAACAATTCTTTTTTTCAGATCCCCAGAAAGTTCTTTGCCATGAGATGCCATGTTGAACTTCCAGTGACCAATATGAGAGTGAGAGTGATAACAGCAAATTTACCACACCTACTCCCCATTCACACCTGAGATCTTGTAACACTAACGAGTCACATGACACCGGGGAGGGAAAATGGCTAATTGGACCCAATTTGGACATTTTCACTTAGGGGTGCACTCACTTTTGTTGCCAGCGGTTTAGACATTAATGGCTGTGTGTTGAGTTATTTTGAGGGGACAGCAAATTTACACTGTTATACAAGCTGTACACTCACTACTTTACATTGTAGCAAAGTGTCATTTCTTCAGTGTTGTCACATGAAAAGATAGAATAAAATATTTACAAAAATATCAGGGGTGTACTCACTTTTGTGAGATATTGTATGTATACAGGCGATTGATTGTTTTTATTGATGTAAGTGCAATTGTTTTACTTGCACTTTATATGATTAACCATTATATGCGCTGCTGTGAATGTGTTTTTTGATCTGTATAAAAATATTTGTATTCACCTTTTTTATGGCTATTATTGATATTAAGCAGCAGCATTACAAGAATTCAATTATATTATATAAATTAATTATATATTTATTCAGTTTGGTAGCGCAGTGATTTGCACATATAAAATGGTATATAATTGGGTTGGTTTACTAAAGGCAATTCGGTTTTTCACTTTGCAATGGCATTATCACTTTGCAAAGGAATTTTCCGTTGACTTTAGTGAATATAGTAAAGTTTCACTTTTATTGAGATGTTAGATCATATCATATTCTTGGTGCCTGCTAGATATTCATCTAAAACTACAGAGCAGTGCATTGAAAAAAATATTTCATGTTATTGTACAATCTGCTATGCTATAAACCTTCACTTGTAGCTATCTTTCATTGGATTTTGCTAAAGATTCAAACCAGTACATTGTTGGAACACATGCAAAATCGCGTGCTTTTCCGCAATGCACATTTTCAGAAGCACGACGGTTGCATTATTTCAATATGGCAAACCTGCACGTCTTGCAAACCCTCAGTACAGCAGTATCATGCGTTTTTGGTGCATCGTCATTTTTAAAATGGTGCTGGCATCTTAGAGCAGCCTATGAAATGAATGGGCTACCCTAATCTTGATGCACAGGAATAACTAAAAAAGTGTGGGCGCTATTCATTTTCATTTTTCAAGCTAAGATCATTTTCAGCAAGTACAGAAAATACTGTACATATAGTGTCATGGTCACTGTGAGGTGAACTGAAAGCAATGGGCAGTTATTTTCCTCCTATAAACTACTGCTCCCATCACCCCCTAGTCATGTAATGGAGAGGAACAAAGGGCAAGCATGTTTGAAATCCAGCCTGGGTAACAACGACTCCCTTCATGGATCTACAGGAGTGAGCGTAGCCAACCTAGGACAGGAAGTAAGCTATTAGTTGTTTTTGGGTGTAGATGCGATTAAGTACACTAATGACTGGCCATACATGTAAAAATATATTTTAAATCTAATAATCATTCTGAGGAAAGACTTGTACCTTTCAGATCAATCTACAATTGATTATGATTTCACATATCGCCGGCATTAAACTCTGATATTTAAAGGATTGCTTTATATTATTATTATTATTATTATACAGGATTTATATAGTGCCAACAGTTTGTGCAGCTCTTTACAGCATTAATGCAGACAGTACAATTACAATACAATCCAATACAGGAGGAATCAGAGGGCCCTGCTTGTTAGAGCTTACAGTCTAGGAATATTAGAGTGCATTGCTTTGTTTTTCTTTTCTGGATCGCAGCGCTTGGCCTTGCTGATCTGTAAAGGAAAGTGATCAGGTTATCTCTGTGTGCTCGTGTTTTGGTGCTACAAATCTGCTTACAGGATGTGGAGCCCTCTTCCCTGTACAGTTGGTGTCTGAGAAGTTGAAGTAGATCGGCAGTTTCTAATTTTAGCCTGCATTGTTTTCAGCATTTCCCTCCGCTGCGTCTAGAATATACAAACCAACGTCTAATCTACCTGCTCTGACTTTCTCTAATGCTCCTGTATTTATTTAGGTTTGTGCTTGTATAATGGAGGACTAAAGTCGCAGATCTTTAATATGGTGGTCGCCGTCCTAGAACCCTTTATAACTGCATAGCTGTTACTTAAAGCGGTAGTAAACCCACACCAAAAAAAAAAAAAAAAACCCCTGCAAGAAAATAGCATAATATGTGTTAGTATGCATCGAATTAGAGCTGCACGATTCTGGCTAAAATGAGAATCACAATTTTTTTGCTAAGAATAAAGATTATGATTCTTGCGACATATCATCTTTCACATTATACAAACATTTTGGGCTAACTTTACTGTTTGTTGTTTTTTTTTTTTTTTAAATCATTGTAGTGTATTTTTTCCCAAAAAATTGCATTTGAAAGAGCACTGCACAAATACTGTGTGACATAAAACATTGCAACAACCGCCATTTTATTCTCTAGGGTCTCTGCTAAAAAGATATATGTAATGTTTGGGGGTCTTAAGTTATTTTCTAGCAGAAATTACTATTATTAACTTGTAAGCAACAAATGTCAGAAAAAGATTTGGTCTTTAAGTAGTTAAACTGACTTCAGACCGAAGTTCTTCCCTTTTGATCTATTTTAAAAGGACAAATAGTTACAATGTATCTCTTGTTATCTCTATCTCCCTTCTACAGCTTTTTTTTTTTACAGCTCTGGTTCACAGGCGATCCGACTTCAGGGGCAATTTAGCGCGACCCCACACAGCGTGAATCTGCAAGTCGCCCCCAAAGTCGTACAGGAACCTTTTGCTAAGTTGGAGTGACTTGTGTCGCTCCTATTAGAACGGTTCCATTGCACTGCATGGAGCGCGACTTGTCAGGCGACTTAAGTCGCCTGACAAGTCGCCATGCACTGTTTACATAGAATCGAGGAAATGTCGGGTGTAGATTGTGAGGGGGGTTGAATCGAGATCGCAATCTTTTAACAATTAATCGTGCAACTCTGCATCGCATACTAGCACATTATGAAATACTTACCTTTAGAACGAGGCCCCCGCAGCCCGACACGATCAGCGCTGAGGGAGCCAACATGATGTCCCTCTTCTTTCTTCCGGGTATGCAGCTCCGGCCACTCACAGTGTGCGCGCGGGAGCTCTTCGTTCCGGCAGAGAGCTCTGATTTTCCGGCAGCCTCCCCGGATTATCAGAGCGCATGCACTATGACATCAGGCAGCTTATTATAGGCTTACCTGTAGGTAAAAATCACATTAGGGGGTATACAACTGCTTTAATCCATCTATGGTTATTTTTGCATAGTCCAGTATGGACCAATGAAGCTACACCAGGGGTCTCCAAACTTTCTAAACAGTCTCCCTATTATAGAGGGTATCTAATGTACTAATTTGGGATGATGGCTACACTTTGACACCAGACTCTATTAGGCCTTGCACACCTGAGCATTTTTCAGCTTGTAAAACGCTCAGCTCTGAAGCTCAAAAATGCCCAACAAGCAAAATCCCATTCATTTCAATGGCCCCTGTTCACATCTGAGCGTTCTGTCTCCTGAAGCAAAACGCCTGAAGCTCAAAAAAAGTACATGAGCTTCTTTTTAGGCAGATTACGGGCGTTTTTCTGCTTTTTACTTTTGACCTGTACAGAATCGAGGCAATATCGCACGACTTTCTGCCTGAAAACAAAATGTTCAGGTGTGAATGCAGCCTTAGCTATATAACTTTCTAAACAAAGGGCTGGTTTATTGTCCTTCAAACACTACGGGGGGGGGGGGGGGGCTGGACTGTGGGCAGTAGGAGTACAAAATAGTCCTGGCGTCAGTGGGAGTAAATAATACCCCATCATTGGCATTAGAAGGAGCATAGGTGCAGCAAGTGATGGAAATGATGGTGCAGGAAGTGGTGGAAATGATGGTGCAGGAAGTGATGGAAATGATGGTGCAGGAAGTGATGGAAATGATGGTGCAGCAAGTGATGGAAATGATGGTGCAGGAAGTGGTGCAAGAAGTGATGGAAATGATGGTGCAGGAAGTGATGCAAATGATGGTGCAAGAAGTGATGGAAATGATGGTGCAGCAAGTGATGGAAATGATGGTGCAGCAAGTGATGGAAATGATGGTGCAGGAAGTGATGCAAATGATGGTGCAAGAAGTGATGGAAATGATGGTGCAGGAAGTGATGGTGCAAGAAGTGATGGAAATGATGTTGCAGGAAGTGATGGAAATGATGGTGCAGGAAGTGATGGAAATGATGGTGCAAGAAGTGATGGAAATGATGGTGCAGGAAGTGATGGAAATGATGGTGCAGGAAGTGATGGAAACGATGGTGCAGGAAGTGATGGAAATGATGGTGCAGGAAATGATGGAAATGATGGTGCAGGAAGTGATGGAAATGATGGTGCAAGAAGTGATGGAAATGATGGTGCAGGAAGTGATGGAAATGATGGTGCAGGAAGTGATGGAAATGATGGTGCAGGAAGTGATGAAAATGATGGTGCAGGAAGTGATGGAAATGATGGTGCAGCAAGTGATGGAAATGATGGTGCAGCAAGTGATGGAAATGATGGTGCAGGAAGTGATGGAAATGATGGTGCAGGAAGTGATGCAAATTATGGTGCAGGAAGTGATGGAAATGATGGTGCAGGAAGTGATGGAAACGATGGTGCAGGAAGTGATGGAAACGATGGTGCAGCAAGTGATGGAAATGATGGTGCAGGAAGTGATGGAAATGATGGTGAAGGAAATGATGGTGCGGCAAGTGATGGAAATGATGGTGCAGGAAGTGATGGAAATGATGGTGCAGGAAGTGATGCAAATTATGGTGCAGGAAGTGATGGAAATGATGGTGCAGCAAGTGATGGAAATGATGGTGCAGGAAGTGATGGAAATGATGGTGCAGCAAGTGATGGAAATGATGGTGCAGGAAGTGATGGAAATGATGGTGCAGCAAGTGATGGAAATGATGGTGCAGCAAGTGATGGAAATGATGGTGCAGCAAGTGAAAAGCAAAGAAATTCCTCTAACTTGCAGGGATTTCCTCTCACTTCCTGTTTGGCTATCAGACAGGAAGTAAAGGGAAACCTCCGCAATGGGACACAGATGGTGGAAAAAAATCTTACAGGGGTTGTAGCCCTCCCTTGCTATATCCAAATGAAAAAAAAAGGTTTTGCCTATAGTTTTACTTTAAGTTATGTGCAACTGTCTTTTCACTTGGGGAGAAAATAAACAGATTGGTAGGGCAGGTCAGTGTCTTAGTGGTTATCATGTCTGATTGGGATCACGGTTTGAGGCCTGGTCAGGACAATGATCTGCATGGGGTTTGCATACGTTCCTCCAGTTTCTCCCACACGCCTGGTACTGGTAAGTTAATTGGAGCATGTCTAAAATTGTCCCTAGTGTGTATGAATGTGAGATAGGGTTTATAGATTGTAAGCTCCTTGAGGGCAGGGACTGATGTAAAACGCTGCATAAATTGTAAGTGCTATAAAAATACCTGTAATAAATACATGAGGTCTGCTTTTATCAAATGAACTCCTATGAACTTTGCATGTAGATTTCTGTAACTGTAGACAGGACAGTATATGTGTATTCTAGGATTGTAGAGATAATGGGGGTAAGAACAGTTCTACATATCTGTGCATAAATAGTTATTGTAACTGACGCCCCAGGTCTGTGCAGATATTAGTCCTTGCATAAAAAGAAGTGTTCTTGCTTGTAATGCATATGTAAGAGCTCAGTAGCACATGTAAACCACATCACAGAGCAGTGTCGTGAATAGAGCCTTCGTTCCGATATTGTAGATGACGTTCTCACATATGACTGCTCAACAGACAACTCATAGTGAAAGCCGAAGCAACACGGCTCTTTGGACTCTGAATGTGATAGGAGGAGGCAGTTGCTCTAATTTTAAGTTTTGAGGTTACAGATGGAGGTCGTGATGGAGGCTTACCCCATCCACATACGTGATCCATGGGAGAATAAAACTAATTCGCCTTATGTCTTTTGTTGTTCAGTAGATGCAGTAAATGTAAAAAAATAACGTGCACACACACACAAAAAAAGAAATAATCAGGCTGCGTATTCTAGGGTCATGCCCACTGGGCATCAAACATGCTGCTTATATAGGCATTTGACTTTCTTTTTCAGCCCATATAAGCAGCTCTATGTTAGCCTATGTGTCCATGCACACTGGGGAGTTTACAGGCATATTTGCAGAGGAGCAGCGTTTTTAGCCTGAAAAAAAATAAAACCATTGCAAGTGCGTTTTTAAGAGGAGCTTTTGGGCAGAAAAAAACGCTTGATGCGCCTAATTACGTCAAGCGTACAGTGATTAAAGTGAAAAATTAGCGGACAGGAATGTTTTTGGGAAAAAAACTCTTTTAAAGCAGATTGCACTTTTGTGCAATATGAGCCACTATGAGATTTTTTTTTTTATGCTGCTTTTTCTGCCAGAAGTTCTGGCATTTTTTTCAGCCACCTAATGCTCATGGACCCTAATGGATTTTAATATTATTATTATGATTACAGGTACTTATATAAAACCGTCAATTTACACAGCGCTTTACATATACTGTATATTGTACATTCACTTTAGTCCCTGTTGTTAAAGTGATATTAAAGCCTTGTTTTTTTTCATTTAAATATAACAAACCTGTCATACCTACCTGCTCTGTGTAGTGGTTTTGTACAGAGCAGCCCAGATCCTCCTCTTCTCGGGTCCCTCGCCGACTCTCTTGGCCACTCCCTCCTGCCAAGTGCCCCCACAGCAAGCAGCTTGCTATGGGGGCATCCGAGCCCAGCCACTGCTCTGTGTGTCCATTCAGACACTGAGCCGCGGTTCGGCCCCACCCCCTCTCTCTCCTCTTTATCTCGCTGACTTTGATTGACAGCAGTGAGAGCCAATGGCGTCCCGCTGCTTTCTCAGCCAATTAGTAGGGAGAGTCCTGGGCAGCCAAGACTCTTATGCAACATTGCTGGATTGGGATGGGGCTCAGGTAAATATTAGGGGGGCTGCTGCACACAGAAGGAATTGTAACTTAATGCATAGAATGCATAAGATAAAAAAACCTTGTGACTTTACAACCACTTTAAGGAGCTTACAATCTAAGGTCCCTAATTCACATTCATACACTAGGGACAATTTAGACATGAGCCAATTAACCTACCAGCATGTCTTTGGAATGTGGGAGGAAACCAGAGTACCCAGAGGAAACCCACGCAGAACATGCTAACTCCAGTTGGGAATTAAATCAATGACCCTAGGTGGAAAGGGTATTCTATACTTTTTCCATTGTTTTATAATTTTATATAATCAGCTTGGAATCCTCAATTCATCTCCCCCCTCCCATGCCTTCATATTGATGGATATCCTCTCTGGCCAATAGAGATATATACTGGGTAAGGCTCAGTTCAAACTACTTTGATGCGATTTTGGCAGCGCAATTATGTAGTGCGAATTTGGTTGCTTTTTGGATGTGGTTTGCATAGTCTGTGGAGCCATTCGCAATATAAATTGCACCAAGGTAGTACAGGGACTTTTTCCAAAGTCGCACTGCATGTAGTCACATTGATGTGAACGGGCACCATTGAAAATAATTTGATTTCACTTGTGCAATTCTGTGCGACTAGTGTGAACCAGGCCTAAGGCTGGATTTACAGCTATGCATTTTTAGTGCATTTTGCAGATTTGCACTGCAGTCCATTTAACATGGTTTGCTATGGATCTCGTTCTGCAGTGCAAATCTGCAGAATGCAAAAATCACCAAAAATGCATAGGTGTGAATCCAGCGAGCCAGAGTGCAGACATTGCAAACTAATGATGATAATATCATCATCGTTTAAAAAAATCCTCCTCCAGGTTTAGTTTTGAAAGTGTCCCCCAGCTGTGCTGACACACTCCCCGTTGTATATGTTCCCATTGTGCCACCGGGTCCCATAGCAGTCCCCTCTGTGTGCAGTGTATGCTCCTGTTCTGCGATTTGGCATGCAGCGTTCTGAGCACAGCACACACAGGCAGCCCGAGAGGGACACACACAAAAACCACACCTCTCCTCCTCCACAGAAGTGACTGACAGCAGCTCTGTGTCCCTCTGACACTGCCTGTGTGCATGACACTCAGAACGCTGCATGGACAGTTGTAGTACAGAACAGGAGCACACCCATACAGGGGACTCCTATGGGACTGCATAGGTCCCGGTAGCACGGGGAGAACATATAGATCGAGAGGTATGTCAGTGTGGCAGTTTCAAAAGTAAACACAGGAGTAAAAAAAAAACACCAATACATAAGTTTTATTGTAAAAAAAAAAAAAAGGCTTCAAACCGGTATTAAACCCAGAACAACAAATGTATTATATTGTAGCTTACCAATCATTCGATGTGATGGTTGCATCTTTTCTTTGGCTTTTCTTCCCTCTGTTTTCACCTGGGGATCTGGCCAGTAACACATCTCCTGTGTCGGTGAGACACCACTCTGGAGGAATGAGCACAGGCAGCACAGCAGCACTGTCAGTAGGGAAGGGGGCATAGTTTTAAACATGTATTAGCAGATATAAATACACTAACAGGTTCAAGCCAAACTCCAATCTCTCACTTTATAAGCAGGTACAGAAAACACTTTTTTTTCCCTTTTGGGATAAAGGTTTTGCATGAATAAATTAAAGCTCATCATTTTAATGACCTCTGCTTAAGTAGTTTGTCTCATCAGTGTAAACTGATACGGCCTGCTAGAGAGCTTGTGGCTTTTGAAAAACAATAGACTTGCTGGCTGGATCACCAGATGAAAAAGCCTAAAAAAGGAAACAAATGCAGTCATCACATCTAAGAATTGGTAAGCTGCAATATAATGTTTGCTTTTGGGTTTAAGGCTGGGTTCACATATGTGCGGCCACAGTTCAAAGCATGGGGTCCAGTGCGTCCCTGTTCACCGATTCAGGTGCGAATCGGAACCAAAGACACAGGGCCCTTTTTGAATGCTGACCGCGACCGACCCGAAGCTGTGTGAAATGGCTCCATTGAGAGCCGGTCACAAACTGCTGTAATGTCAGTTTAATTATCCACACAACATCCGGGCCAATTCTGTCACTTTGCTACATGTAAAAATCATCATTTTTTTTTCTAGAAAATTCTAGAAAATTACTCAGAACCCCCAAACATTATATATGTTTTTTAGCAGAGACCCTAGGGAATAAAATGGCGGTCGTTGGAACTTTTTTCACACGGTATTTGCGAAGAGATTTTTTTAAATGCTTTTTTTTTGGAAAACAAAACTGTTTTATGTATTAAAAAAAACAGTAAAGTTAGTTGAAGCCATTTACTGTTGACTGATAGAAACATAGAAAAGTGTAACAGAATAGACATATATTGTAGAGTAGTTAGGTCTTTGATGTTGTAACATTGTATGTCAATCTTAGAACGGGTGTTCTGTTCAGAAATGACTGCTGCGATATTCTTCTGTCTCCAAGCGCTGTACACAGACCTTGTATCAGTATCATGTCTAGAATTCCAAGGTTATCATTGGGAAAGGCCTTGCATTTTGTTTCCTAGAAGTGGAAGTTTGTTTTCCTCATCATTTTAGAATGTATTTACATAGTTGGCAAAAAGCTGATGTAAATTAGTCATTTAAATGGAGAATTACAGGACATTATGTATGGAACTAATTTCTAATTTAACCTTGCTGGGAGTCGTGTATATTGAAAGCATTTTGTAGCTTTATTTATATCTCAGTGGAAAGGCTTTTAGCCCTGGTTCACATTGATGCTACTTTGAAATTGTGCTACTTCACAGGAAGTTCTGGTTACATTTTGGTTATTGGATTTTAACAGTAAACATAGATAAACATATTAGACGGTAACAAGATACGGATTACATATATAATAATGGGAATTGAGTAAACGTTCGGACATCAATTGCAGATATATAAATGTTACGTTTGTTATATAAATAAAACCATTGAACAAAGTAAGTATAAGGCTCCATGCACACTGTACCTGATAAACGACCGTTTTTGGACGTTTGGGCGTTTTTTTTTTTAACAGCCCAAAAACACCCCTTTATGTTATCCTATGTGTCCATGCACACATGGGCGTTAATTGTCGTTTAACAGCAGTGGTGTTTTTGGGCTATTATCTGAACGCCTTGAATTGGCGTTCAAAAGTCGGTCTTCTGACCACAAAAACGCTAGACGCCGATAAACGCGATTAGCGCTCCTAAATGCCGGTAAATGGGCATTTATCGGTGTCCGGCGTTTTTTGTAGTCAATAGAAGCTAATGAAGTATAAAAAAAAAAAACGCTCAAAAACGCAGACACCAATAAACGCTGCTTACAAAACGCTGCAAAAGAACGTTTTCTAAGCAGCGTCTCTTGCCCGACGCCCAGAGAGCCCAAAGAGCGTCCAGTGTGCATGGAGCCATAATGTGTGAAGAAAATTTGTTACAAAGTAAGAATTGTTTGAAGTGTAATGACTTCCGAGATAAGGGTATATTTACACAATCCATACATTTATTTGATGCATAGGAACTATGAATCTTTGTTATAATATGTTATAAACCAACATATTTTATGTTACCATAAGTGTTCAATGTAAAAGTAGAAAAAGAGACAGAAAAAATAGAGGAAAGTGTAAGAAAAGGGAAAGAGAGATGAAAGGTAAAGGGGATCCTTGGGGTAAATCTTGGTTTTAATCAAATGTCATGAAATATATATTAAAAAGATGAAAAATAACAAGGTCTTCGTAAAGAGGAATTAAAATTAAGAGACAAAAAGTGGTCATCCAAGGACTCCATGTTCGCTCAAAACCAGTTGTAGTATCTTGTGCTATAGCTTCTCCTTTGGCATGAATCATTGCATGATTGAACTTCAAGTGAATTTCAAAGTAGCAGGTAAGTGTGATTTCAGGTGCTACTTGGCTGACATCTGTGCCGCTTCATGCACTGATGTCTATGCAAGTTGAAATCGCAAAAAAAATTGTGCAAGAACCTTTTTTCAAATTGGCGCGGAACTGTTAAATCGCATGACAAGTCGCACCGGTGTGAATGGGGGCTTAGGATAACTGCGTCTTAATTAATGTTAAGCTCAAGGAGAATTCAGTTTGACAGTCCCTGTTGAGGCTCATTCACACAGTTGTCCAAACCACCGTGTTTAAATGCATAGTGTATAGTTTTGTACGCATCTAAACGCAGCATTGCAGGAATAAATGGGACCATAAACACAGAAGTGTCCACAAACAAAAATGTGGTTGGCTGCAGGACTATTCACAGGATGCAGTGCGGCTTGTGTATGTGCAGTGGAGAGCTGGCTATGAAGCCTCAAGAAGTCACAGCCGGCCTCCTACAGTTAGCATGGCAGCGCCAGTGACCCGAAGACTGGTGAAGAACCATCCCAGGTGAGGACAGTGCTTTATCCCTCTTTTGGTGGGGGAGGGGCGGACTGAAGAGTCTCTGTAACTGTCGGCTGCTGTCACTTTGGCTCTTTTATATATAGTTACATGACTGCTGAGGAGCATAGGCTTAAAACCATAAGACAACCATATTGGCCAATAACCTTGCCCAATAAATGGCACAAGATAGGTTAAAGTGGATCTGTACCCACCACCCCTCTTGTTTTTTTTTCTTCACCCCCCCTTACCTTAAGTATCTGCAGATACTCAGCCATCCAGCGGATCCAGCGTTCTCACGCTGAGATCCTCTAATGCCTGACCACTGCTCTGTCCCGCACTGCCATGTTCATTTTGCCATCATCGAAAGGGCAGCTGGCTCTTCCTGGTTCAGCGTGCGAGCCTCCCGATGATGCGCAGATAGGCCCGCTCCCTCCTCCTTTTCCGAATGAAAGGCCTTGCCTCCTAGGATATGTGACATGCATATTCCGGGAGGCACGTCATTTGCCTAAGGAGACTGACGTGCATGGGAGGCTGGGCCAGACATTTTTTATTTAACAAAACATAAAAAAAAGGTAAAAAAAGAAACATGCATTATGTACAGAGGTTGGAAGGAGGGGCGGAGTAGAGGGAAGTCGTGAAACAGGTCCACTTTAAGTTGGAAAGGGCAAGGCCACAGTTTTATTTAAATTTGCAACATAATATGCAATATTCCACAATTAAACATTTAACCAGCGCCAATCACAGTTGTACTGTGAGCACTCATTGAACCTTAAATGTATCTAGTGTAAAAGGTCTGTAGTTACTATAAGTTCCAGACAGACATTAAACCGAATCTTACTCAAGGGCATAGCCCTTTTAAGGAAACCTTTTACACTGGCAAGTTCCAAACTTGAGGAAGCTGTGACAACCGACCTTAAAGGAAAAAAAGGACAGGGTGGGAGGGCGGGCAACTATTCTTCCCTGTTCTTCAGCTGGTTAGGGATGAATTTACTTCACAGTAGAGTTTATATAGAGTTTCGGCCCTGCCCCCGCACCTTGTGACCAAGCAGTTAATCATTTTGCATGCTCCAGTTCAAATTCTTGTTCACGCCCCGTAACAGAGCTATGTTCCCTACAGTCCAGACTCCCTTTCCCTATTGGGTCAAGGGCCAACATTGGTCCTGCTTGGACCAATGTAACTAGGCATATACCATACCTGGCTGTTGAACCTGGAATCTCGCAGTAGACACTGCTACTCCAGTGATCTTCACTTGTTTCCAGGTGCTGAGCAGCTGCCCTGCTGCATATTGAACACAGAAGGTAGGCCGCTTGACATGGATGCCATTCAGAGAATGCTTTACATTTTCTCAGGTAATGCAAAGTGTTCTCTAAATGGCTCCTATGCCAATGGGGCCAACCTCCTGTGTTCAGAATGCAGCAGGGCAGTGGCTCAGTACAACCCGGGGCCAGGTCATATACATAGTTACATGTGCATGTACAATGCAGCTATGTATACAAATTTCCAAAACTGAAATTCATCTTTAAATTCTGCACCTATTCGTCCATCTCCTGGACATTTTAGGCTCCATTGACAACTGAGCAGAGGTGTGCCCAGCCCATTGCATTATGGTGTGCACCCCAAAGCTCAAACACATTTGCGTGTGTGTGCATGTGTACTGACAGTTTGAGTAGGGCAGAGATTCGTGTCAGTAGAGCAGTGGACGGTGTTAGTAGTCTTTATTATTTTTTACACTTTCTTTTTAGGAGCCCCATTAGGGGGCTTTGATGAAATATCAGTTGTCTAAACAGGGGGAATCTGGAGGCCATGGACTGGACACTATCACCCACCCAAATATTTAACCTAGTTCAAACAGCCACTGAAACTAAGGGCTTAATTTCGACATGCTATACCATGTTGCTCAATGAATTTCTAGGAGGCCACCCTATAAAAGCCTTAGCACAGTAAAAAGAGGATCTGGGTCCATTGTCGGGAGATCAGTTGGAAGATGCACTTCAATCGGTGAATATATGCTCATTAAATGCTTCACAGAAAGCATCCCAGCTATACATACTCCTTAGAGCTCACTATACCCCTGTGAAGCTCCATAAGATGGGAGTACTGCTGGATCCACTGTGTGGCAATAGCAGGATAGTACCAGGAGACCTTTTACACCTCCTCTGGCGCTGCCCCAAACTTCAAAGGTACTGGAGGGAAGTCATAGATGCACTCAACTGTATATTCCACACTAAGGTACCCTTAGATCCAAAATGCTGTATACTTGGGGACATGGGGGAGGTTATCCCGGAGGAGGCGACAAGAGTCGTGTTCTCTAGGGCCCTCTTTCAGGCCAGAAAGACCATCCTTATGCGCTGGGAATCGGACATAACACCCTCCTGTAAATCGTAGATAGCACACATGGGCTGGACCCTTCTCTTGGAGAGATATATTTACAAGCACATGAGCCCTAAAACTGGTTGGGATGAGACTACTTTAATGTATGTGATAACAGAAACCTAGCAGAGTGCCTACATGTGAGCAGAGAGTGATATCTGCATATGTCATTGATACAAACACTCATAATATGAAAGCTAGACGAAAATGCAGGGACATAGGGCCCATGGAGATACAGTATATACCGGTAGTTTAATTGCTGTTGCATGTAATGTACACTGAATGATTCGGAAATGTTCTTTATTTGTAAATGCACATTGGACAATAAAAACCACTGATGAATTTTAAAAAAACGGGGAATATGTACCATGCGGGGAGATTAGGGTGTGCCCAGCCACACCTGGCACACCCTGTGTGCACACCTATGCACCTGAGTGTTTGGTAGCTCAAAGTTCCAAAATGCTCAACATGCTAAATCCCATGGTTTTCATTGTGCATGTTCATTCCCGAGCATATTGTTGCTTGAAGGTTGTAGCTCGAAAAATGAAACAAGCTTAAAGAGGAAGTAAACCCAGATTGGGTTTACTTCCTCAATATAACCCTGTAAAGTAGATGCATAATGGGATACTATTCATCGCATAGTAGGCCATTATGTGGCACTTACCTGGAAACGAAGCCTGCGGCGTCCAGCGATGTCCCTGCTCCAGGCCGCGTCCATCTTCTGCCCCTCTTCCTTCCGGGGCCGCGACTCCGGCTCTGTGACTGGCCGGAGTCGCATGACGTCACTCCCGCGCATGCGTGCGGGAGCCACCAGTCACGGCACAGGGTCAGTGGAGAAACGGCACGGAGGCCGCTTCTTCACTGCGCATGTACCTACATAACGTCGGCACATGCAGAACACTGCATATCCCCTGAACCATGCAGGTTTGGGAGATATGCAGGGCACCTACAGGTTAGCCTTATTCTAGGCTCACCTGTAGGTTAAAGTGGTTGTCACAGGTTGACAACCACTTTAAAGCGGAGGTCCAAGGTAAAAAAAAAAAATTAAAAGTCAGCAGCTACACATACAGTAGCTGCTGACTTTTAATAATAGGACACTTACCTGTCCTGGAGTCCAGCGATGTCTGCACCCACCGCCGATCTTCGGATCGGGGGACGGGTGCAGCCGCCTCCATTGCGGGTAAGGGAACCCGGACGTGTAGCAGTACAGCTTCATGTCGGGCACCTTACTGCGCATGCGCGAGGCTCTGCCGCGCTCTGCTATTGGCCAGGCGGCCAGTAGCAGAGCGAGCAGGGAGGAGGGAGCCGGGCTGCTGACGTCAGCGTCCGCGTCCGCCGGCCAGAGCTCCCGGATGTGTGGAAAATGACACCTGTCCACAGACAGGTGTCCTCTCTCCCCCCCCCCCACCCCCCAAAAGGTGCCAAATGTGACACCTGAGGGGGGGGAGGAATCCAAACAGTGGAAGTTCCACTTTTGGGTGGAACTCCGCTTTAAGCTTCAAGCATTTATGGCCCCAATTGACTACAACAGGAGCAACTGAAAAAAACACACTAAACCACACATAGTGTGCTTCT
>BLSH010103942.1:468932-479376 GCA_018402905.1 Glandirana rugosa | reverse complement strand
CCCCCCCCCCCCCCCCCCCGTAACCATCTTTCCATTAGCTTACAAGCAAAAAAAACGCCTCAGACACCCAGCAAAAAAGCACAAAATGCCCATACAAACGCTAAAAAAAAGACCTTCAAAAAGTCCATGCCATAAAAACAAAAGACGACAACAGTATGCCTATATTTCCAGAGAAAACTGCAGTTGTGTAATTGGAAGGCATCCACGTAACTCCAGTTATATGATAAGATTTGGATTATGTCATCCAGCCGTGAATAACTCTTGCTTGTATTATGTTCTTTTATGTAATTCCACAGTCTATTCACAGCTATAGAAAGTGAACAGTCTTAATGGTCTTGGTGACAGGTAGAGGGGGGGTTGCTTCCTTGTAATAAATTACCAATTTGCTACAGTACAACACTGAAACACACTCTTCTATCCTGTGCAGAAGAGCTTTTTTCTTCTTTAAATGACATGTTCAAACAATCAAACTACTGTATTATGTTTCACTGTGTGGGTGAAATTGCATTGACAAATCCTGACATGTTTAGCAATTTTGTTTAAATGGCTTATCACTTGAAATGCATTTATCTTGCTCTTGGAAACATAGCGATATCACAGCATTGGCTTTGATAGGCAGTGCTGTACCTTTTTTTTTTTTAAATATATTATACGCATTTCTTAATACATATAGTTTCTCCTTTCACTCTTCAGAGACCAGCTCTGTCACACAATTTTTTTTTTGTACTCAGTAAAAGCAGGAATACACGGTTAGAAAATTGGCCGATCTCTCGACCGCCGACCAGCGAAACAGCGGTCAAAAACGATGCAGGAATACACAGGTAGAAAATCGGCCGATCGCTCGACCCACGAGAGGTCGGTGGTCGAAAACGTTCCGCTCATGCTTGATATGTTCAAGAGATTTTTTACTGCCGACCTTCACACCAACGCATAGAATATCGTTCGTTCGCTAACGATACGACACAAATTTTAAATTTTTTCAATGTCTTTTTCGTTCACAATATCGAGATTGGGTATTACTTGCTGGGCATCAACAGTTAGAATATTGGTCGATCGTTCGTAGAATGGAAATTTTCAGCCAATATTCTTATTGTGTATTCCTGCCATAAGTTAGAACATCTGTCAAAATGTTTTTACTGTCTGTGTACGAGATGGGGAAATTGGTCCTCACTTCCTTTTCTCCTGTCACTGCTCATGGAAGTGTAGAAAAGCTCTAAAATAGATGCACAAAGAGTAAACGGGGTACTTAAAGTGGTGCTAAACTCCTATTGCCAATATATATATATATATATATATATATATATATATATACACACACACACACACAGTTGTGCTCATAAGTTTACATACCCTGGCAGAATTTATGATTTCTTGACCATTTTTCAGAGAATATGAATGATAACACAAAAACATTTCTTTCACTCAGGGTTAGTGTTTGGCTGAAACCATTTATTATCATTCAATGGTGTTTACTCTTTTTAAATCATAATAAAAACAGAAACTACCCAAATGACCCTGATCAAAAGTTTACATACCCTGGTGATTCTGGCCTGATAACATGCACACAAGTTGACACAAAGGGGTTTGAATGGCTATAAAATGTAACCATCCTCACCTGTGATCTGTTTGCTTGTAATTAATGTGTGTATAAAAGGTCAATGAGTTTCTGGACTCCTGACAGACCCTTGCATCTTTCATCCAGTGCTTCGCTGATGTTTCTGGATTCTGAGTCATGGGGAAAGCAAAAGAATTGTCAAAGGATCTGCGGGAACAGGTAGTTGAACTGTATAAAACAGGAAAGGGATATGAAAAGATATCCAAGGATTTGAGAATGCACAGCAGTGTTCAAACTCTAATCAAGAAGTGGAAAATTAGAGGTTCCGTTGAAACCAAACCATGGTCAGGTAGACCAACTAACATTTCAGCCACAACTGCCGAGAAAATTGTTCGGGATGTAAAGAAAAACCCACAAATAACTTCAGGACTCTCTGAAAACATGTGGTGTGGCTGTTTCAAGATGCACAATAAGGAGGCACTTGAAGAAAGATGTGCTGCATGGTCAAGCCGCCAGAAGAAAGCCATTACTACGCAAATGCCACAAAGTATCCAACTTACAATACACCAAACAGCACAGAGACGAGCCTCAAACCTTCTGGCACAAAGTCATTTGGAGTGATGAGACCAAAATTGAGCTTTTTGGCCACAACCATAAATGCTTCATTTGGAGAGGAGACAACAAGGCCTGTGAAACACGGAGGTGGACCGCTGTTGTTTTGGGATGTGTGAGCTACAAAGGCACAGTGAATTTGGTCAAAATTTATGTCAAGATGAATGCAGTATGTTATCACAAAAAAAGTCTGGAGGAACATTTGCATTCATCAGCCAGGAAGCTGCGCATGGGACGTACTTGGACACTCCAACTTGACAATGATACAAAACACACGGCCAAGTCGACCTGTCATAGGCTACAGCACAATAAAATGAAGGTTCTGGAGTGGCCATCTCAGTCTCCTGACCTCAATATCATTGAGCCACTCTGGGGAGATCATGCAAGACAGCCCAAGAATTTCCAGGAACTGGAGGCTTTTTGCCTGGAGGAATGGGCAGCTTTACCATCTGAGAAGATAAAGCGCCTCATCCACAAATACCACAAAAGACTTCAAGCTGTCATTGATGTTAAAGGGGGCAATACACGGCATTAAGAACAGGGGTATGTAAACTTTTGATCAGGGTCATTTGGGTAGTTTCCGTTGTCCTTATAATTTAAAAAGAGTAAACACTCTGTGGGGTAGTTAAAAGAAGCAAACATAATTTTTGCAATTAAGTTACGCTTTAGTGTTGGATTTACCCCTGACATCTTTGGTGTCAAGACATGACAGGAAATCAAGGAATATCTTCTCGCTAAAGCCGGCCATAGATGGATCGGATTTTGCCTGGTTCAACAGGGACCGACCAAAATTTGCTCCATCTATGGGCAAGCTGGTGTTGTACTGACGTTTGAACCATTGATTTTCTGCAGTACAGCCAGCCTGTCTGATTTTTTTTTTTATTTGCGTGATCATTGGTGGTGGTTATCGCAGCCAGCAGTGATTATTGTGTTCTGGGAGCAGCGAAGGCTCCCCGCTGTCAGAACACAAAAGCACTGCGGGAGGGATTTCCCCAATCAACACTGACTGTGTTGATGAGGGAATCAAGTGATTTTCTTTCCTTACACCCATGGTGAAAGCCACTGCAGACGTGCACAGCACTGGATTGAGTGAGGTAAGTATAAGGGGGTGTTAGGGGGCCTAAACATTTTTTACCTTCAGGCCCCTTTCACTCGGGCTTTCCAATCAGGACCGGACCCTCTATTCACCCCTATGGGGCAGCGGATGTCAGCGGAGACATGTCCGCTGACACCCGCTGCTATCCGACCTGATCCTGTCCGTGAAATCCAGACAGATGGAGACCCTATTTTTCATCGGTCTGGGGGATCGGATGAAAATGGACAGGCGGTATGTTTTCATCTGATCACCTCATAGAGGAGAGCGGGACTGTGACAGGTCTGTCTCAGCACAGTGAGGGGAGAGGGTCCTGTCATGCGCCTGCTCAGCGGGAATCAGTGGATCGATCCACCGCTGAGCAAAGCGGAGTCCATAATGCAGGCTTTAGGACAACACTTTAGGTGATGAGTGATGAGCCAGAGTGAAAGAACACATCCCTGGCATCCCTTTAGATAAGCATGTTCCTCCCTGCTAGCCACTGGATGGTGCACACTTTAGCTGCTTTGATCGGTTGCTTGATTACTGTTCAGAGGCAGGTCAAATAGAATGTAATACAACTGATGAATCGACAGCATAGCTAAAGTTCACACCATCCAGTGGACAGCTCCTTCTTTGGAACATACACATCTAAAGGGTCATGTTCTGCTTTTGCAATCCCTGTGAAGCTGGCTGTTACGAAGGAAATACTGAAAAAAAGGGATGCGCTGTGGATATGCACGCCTTTTTGAAGTTAACAAAAAAAAAATCATTTTTTTTATTATTAATGTTATGAATGTGACTTTCATACCCCTTTAATTCCCCACCTTCGTATTTAATTAACTCTATTTTGTTTCAGCTCAAAACAGGGAATAAAAGTACTAGTGCAAAACACATGCCCTACTTGCAGTACTGACACAGACAGACTTAAATGCCAGTTTTTAGCTTTACAGCATTCAGATTATTTTTTTACATTTCCATAAAACATGCAGAGCTTATAGTCAAAATTGTTCAAACTGCTTCTATATCAGGGGATAATCTTATACAGTGATCTGAAAGGCTAGCTGCGGGTAGAGTGGGCATAGTCAGGCACAGACTGGCAATTCTGGCATTTGTTTGTGCTGGTCAAATGAATGACTTGTTAGTTGATCATTTTGTAAATGAACAGCTAGAAATTCCTGAAGGAAGCAGCTGCATATTTACAGCTTCCTTCTTCGCTCTCAGCCTACCTTCTTCCTTTGCTCTTCATGCGTTGCCAACAAGCTATCCGTTTTAACAAATAAAAGCCCTGTTAACTCACCCTGTTTCTGTACACCTGCAAACGGAATAAATCCTGACTCTGCAAATATCATACTTGGAAAACACAGCTGTCCTAAGACTGACTCTTTACATGGACCGGATGTGTTCACCCTTATTTTTAGGCCCCAAATGTCAGTGTGCCAATTTGTCTTGAGGTTGGCAGTTCCTCTATGGCAGCTACAAAAGATGTGGTTCTTGTTAGGATTAATGTTTTATCTAATAATCTATAGACATTTCTGACACACCCAGTCACTATATATTGTTTGACCTACAGAGAGGTGGATCATATATTACAAATCTGTCATTTTAAATGATGAATTAATATTGTGCAGTAAATACAGGTAACTAATTATCCTGCACTGTAACCTTCAGCAGGAAAGCAGTTGGTAAACCTCTCAAGCTTGCCATCTTCCTGTTTTCTGTGGCCTCTTTATACAAGCTGGTGCTGTAATACTGCCGTCTTGAGTGGTTGTAAACCTCAGACATGAACATGAAATACGAACAAAGCATATACTTCTATAATGTGTACTTGTCTCAATCCACAGCACTAAGTGCCTTTTTTCTGTCTGCTGCTTCGTTCCTCTACTATCTGCACAAATCACTTGTGACAAGTTTTCCTGACACCAAGAGAAAAAAGGTGACAGGATAGGGATCTCCAGTAGATTGAGAGCCTTGGCTCTGTGAGCTCTGTGAAAGGGAGGGTGTGTCCCTTCCCTCCAATCAGCTCTCAAAGCTCTCCTCACTGAGCTCTGCGGGGTAAAACTTCAGCTCTCCGCCCCTTTTTTTTCTGACCGCTCAGAGAAGCTTTATAAATTCTGGACTTTGAATGGCCGTAGAGAAGAGAAGACTGCAGATGAACCAGTACAGCTTATTTAGGAGGATTTATGTCATCTCTGTATCACCCGAGGTCAGTCGCTTCACTAAGTATATGTAAGGGTTTACAACCACGATCATTCAGACAAGAGGTTATGATATCATGCAAAGAACAGCAATGAGCAATAGTCCATAGTAGACAGCCATGGAGCTTCCTTTAGCTGCTGACCCTGCCCAATCTAATGAAGTCATATACCTGTATGCCCTTACTAATCAATACTTTAAACATTTCTCGTTTTACATATCATTTTTTCCCTTTTGTCCTCTGTACGGTTAAATGAATTATGCAATCATTTCCTGCAATATTAACTTCCACTTCCCGCTTTAGTGGATCAAACCACAATGGCCTAGGCTATGAAGTATTTCAGGGTCAGCTTGTCTGGAGACATCCTAACTTTGTAATTATACTGCGGTTTAGCTGTCACTGTCTGAGCCAACCAAACTGCTGGCATGAAATTATATGGGTGCATGACTTATATGGCAACTAGCAAAAGTGTTCAGGAATGCTGGGGATATTACAGAATGTAAAAGATGTGTTTAAGTTGCCGGTATATGTAGAATAGAAGTGTGTAGGGTATGACAGCAGGCGATAAGTGCAGGAGAGGAGTGCGGAGGGTATGACAGCAGGCGGTATGTGCAGGAGAGGAATGCGGAGGGTATGACAGCAGGCGATAAGTGCAGGAGAGGAGTGCGGAGGGTATGACAGCAGGCGGTATGTGCAGGAGAGGAATGCGGAGGGTATGACAGCAGGCGGTATGTGCAGGAGAGGAATGCGGAGGGTATGACAGCAGGCGGTATGTAAGGTGGGGGTCAGGTGGTATGACAGCAGGCAGTATGTAAGGTGGGGGTCGGTGGTATGACAGCAGGCGGTATGTAAGTTGGGTGTTGGGTGGTATCACAGCAGGCGGTATGTAAGTTGGGGGTCGGATGGTATCACAGCAGGTGGTATGTAAGGTGGGGGTCGGGTGGTATCACAGCAGGCGGTATGTAAGGTAGGGGTCGGGTGGTAGTTGTCATGCCCAACATGTCTCACTTCTTGTTGGCCACCAAGCAAGGGTTACATGAGAGACCTTCCTCGTGGTGTGTCCTTCTGGGCAATGCTAGGCACATTGTACAGGGTCACTTTTACTACACATAGGGTACCTTTGCTTTGTGGCATTTTCAACAGTGCCCTGGGACAAGGCTGATACTCGACCTTAAGGCATGCCTCTGCTTTAAGTGATGAATGTGCACCACACACCGGCACCATAACTGTTCTCCAGTTAACTCTCGGATCACTGTGTCAATGCACACCTTCTCAGTAACTTGCATTTAGGAGCGACACGCTGAGCCTTGTCCACATCCACCTCTCCAGCTTATTACAGCTACCTCACTCACTCACTCACTCACTCACTTACCAGTAACGGAATGGAGTCTCGCCATGCACTTCACTTAACTCTTAACTCTGGGCACAGGTTGGGGACCTCTGTAGCGCGAGTCTGCTCCTGTTGCTATGAGAGATGGTCCACTTACAGAGAGAGTGCCGACAATCCCCTCCTGCAAGAGGCTATCCCACCTATCTCAGGCACATGCTTAAGAACAGGCTGCTTGTTAAACTTCCGTTACCCTTGGTAACCACTTGTCTTCACACTACTCCAATCAACACCAATGTCTTCATACTCCAATATGATTAAGACCTGCTCGGTGAACTATGAGTGCCAGTTACTTGCTTCACACCCCTTTCATTAACTTCAGACCAGTCAAGGACAACGTTTCAAACCCTTTACTCAGAAAAGTGCAAAAGGCAATTACAAACTCCAACACTGAAAGGCATAATTCTTCCCTAACTTAAACTACATGTTGTGTGCTGCCCCAGGCATGCCTGCAAAGGTAGTGTTCGTGTAATGCAGAGTCTATCAGAGGCATTCTTCTAGAGCTGGTGTCTTCAGGCAAACCCCAGGTTCTGATGACTTTACATTCAGGCAGTGGTAAGCTACATTCTTCTGTTGCTTGCTGGTGTCATTCTCCGACTCATTCCCTTACAGGCATCGGACCTGATGTGGGCCCTGGACCTCTCAGATGAAGACTTCTTGTAGCTTCTTCACTGGATCTCTGTTGGGGGCCTCCTCGTATCCAGGGCTGGTGCAAGGATTTTTGACACCCTAGGCGAAACCTCATTTTGCCGCCCCCATTTGGCTCCACCACTGACTCCACCACATTTGCCCTGCCCACGTGACAGGAGGCGGCGCTATACAGGAAACATCGTCTCTGCTTCCTCTAGTGCTGGCTCCAGTGCTGCCCTGCACCTCTAATTACTCTACCGGTCAGGCGGAGCAGCTGCCTGAGACTGAGTTAGTTACATGCTGCAGCCTGCAGAGCATGCAGACGCGGAGGGAAACCAGAGGCCAGGCGCCCCTAGGCAGCAGTGCTCCCTAGGCGGCTGCTTAGTTTGCCTAGTGGTAGCACCGGCCCTGCAAAGTGCGAAGGATATAACAGGAGACAGTATGTGCTGGAGTGGAGTGTAGAACATCATCACAGATCGGTGCTGCGATCTGACCTGGAAGTGGGAGCAAGTACCTGTCAAAGCCAGGTACCTGGTCCCCCCTCCCCCTCAAAAAGTGCCAAATGTGGCACTGGAGGGGAGGAGGATGCAAACAAGCGGAACTTCCCCTTTTGGGTAAGTAGGTAAGTGCTAGATATGTGGATATGTACGGACAGCTGCAGTGCCTATCAGCATTTGTTTTGCAGAAGCTTCCCATCCTCAGCCACCTGTGATTCCCTTCGCAAGGATCCACTATTTCTTGCGGCAGAAATCCACTGTTGGGACCTCCTAGGACGTGTGAATAAGACCAAAGGGTTGTGTTTAGGGGATCATTTTAAATTCAAGCTAATTGTTTCTTTGCAGGTGTGCTGCATTGTTTTACAGAATAATTGTAATATTTACAACTTATTACATCTTATCAGATATATGGAAAATTTCTTGATGCCAAGCCGATTTTCAACCAAAAATATTACCCCATTTCTCGAGACTAATAGGAATGTAAGCACTAGCTGTGGGCATATGTATTAGCTTGCTTTGTTTCTTTGATGTCCGCTGTTCTGTGTAAAATGTTATGGAATTTATTGACGCTTTTGGATTTATTTTTCAGCCTGCATGATCATTTTAATTTGTCAGACGCTCAGTAGAATATTAGATGCATGATTATCATGCTGTTGGGTTTTACAAGTGCTCTTGTCATACTTGAAATGGTGTAAGACTGCTGAGGAGTTCACTATGCAGAGTGCAGCCCACAGGATGTCTTAATTAGCTGTTGTGCTAGGCCGCAATAACCAGTCGTATAATGTTTTCCTTGTTTTTGAAGTCTGCTGCTGATTGATTGTTCTGTTGAATGGTCATCTGCTGTAGAGATGAGCTTTGCTTCACAGCAGTATGATTGTGGCTTTCTCTTGCTTTTATCAAATAGCACAGCTTTTTTATCATCTAATGATAAAGATTTTTTTTTGTCTTTGTATTTGAGTACTAAATTACTAAAAATAAATTGTTTTGACAGTTAATGCCCTCTGCCACCCTGTGTTCATAAACCCTCAGGCCTTTCCTTGAAGTGTTACTAAACCCACAACAGTAAAAACAGTCTGTATATGCAGTAAAGCATGCTTGCTATAATCAGTGTTGAACCTAATAATAATTGTGTAAAAAGGCTTTTTGCTCCTGTCCTCTCTGATCCTCCTCCCTTCTTTTTTTTTTTTTTTTTTTTACTGTCCCCAATCCATCTGCTGATAGCACAGAGCCCTATGAGGCACCCTGCACATGCTCAGTTTTGTGCGTATTCCTAGAGCTTTGTTTTTTTTTTTTTCTGGGAGGGTGCATGTGATCAGCACAGGGCCAATCCGCGCTGTCCAGACAGAGGGTCTGTGGTCCTGCAGCCTCATAGGACAGTCGGAGGAGAATGAGAACCCTGCCTACAAGATTTTAGCCAGTGCTTGGCCAGACACTGATAAAAGTCATTCCATGTTCTGTGTACCATGGGAGACCAGATATAGTGAATGCAGGGTCCTGGGTTTAGTAACACTTTAATAAGGCAAAGAGCAAAATGCTATAAAATTGAATAACTATAGCAACCATTGACAAACCAATGTTCATTGTTCTACCAGCTTGATGTGCAAAGTTTAGCAAAAAACATCCTTATTAGCTTAAAGTTCCACACTTTCTGAATGTTTATTAAAAGTCAGTAGCTACAAAAAGTGTAGCTGCTGACTTTTCCTAAACAGACACTCACCTGTCTCCCGGTACAGTGATGCGGCCGGCACGAGCCTCTGATCTCTCCCTTTCCTCTCCGCGGCGCCGGGATTGCTACTGTGGGTACGGCCGGGCGTGCACTGCGCATGTGCAAGCCGCGCTGCGCTTCGTGATTGGTCCCAAAGTCTTCTAGAGGGGGATGGAGGCCTTCCACTTCCAATCGCCTAAGCCGACCAGAGCGGAAGTACCCATAAAAATCAGGTATCCGCACCCCTCCTCCTCCCCAAAAGCTCAGTTTCATCATCTGGAGCTGGGGAGGAGGACTTAAAGCAGAAGTTCCACTTTTGGGTGGAACTTCGCTTTAAGACTCCATGCCCACTGAAGCTGATAAACAATCCTTTTTGGGCGGTTTTTTTTACAGCCCATAAACGGCCCTCTATGTTATCCTATGTGTCCATGCACACATGGACATTTATTGTCGTTTAGGAGCAGTGGCGTTTATGGGCTATTGTCTAAACACCCTTAAATCATGTTCAAGAGTCATTCTTCTGACCACAAAAAATGCTGAAAGCTTAAAAACGACCATAAACTCTCAAAAACGCTGACGCCCATAAACGCTAATGCTCAAAAATGGTCAAAAACGAAATGCTGATGCGCAAAGGCGCTCAAAAATGCTCAAAAAGCTGAAAAACTCACAACAAAGCTACTGACGTTTTTAGAACATTGTTTTAACGTCCACTGCGCATTGAGCCTTAAGCTGAATGCTATTTTGTATTTTTTTTTGGGGGGGGGGGGGGCACAGTCCAAATAACAAATA
>BLSH010103942.1:445025-460870 GCA_018402905.1 Glandirana rugosa | reverse complement strand
GGTTTATCCAAAAGCTTCAGTGATTTCCGAGTCATTGACCCAGAACAGATGTAAAGGCCTGACTTCTGACATCCGTAGATGCATGCTTGTTTCCATTGAGTGGCTCAAAAACATTGTGAAAACATAGGACAATAGCATCTTAAAGCTGAACATCACCCAAAAGGGAAAGTACTTCTCTTCCTCCTCCTCTTTAACTTTTGGCGGATCATTATTTTTTTTTGGGGAGGGGGAGCAGGTCCCTGGTGCTGACAGTCACCCGCTCCCCCACCTCCTCTCGGTTCACTGCGGTGATCCGAGCAGAAGTTCGACTCCCCTCCTTCTCTATAAGCCTTTTGGGACATGTCATCAGTCCCAGAAAGCTGCAGGACCAATGGATAGTGCGGGTCACGCATGTGCAGTCAGCAGCTGGCTGAGAAACCACAACCAGTCACAGTCAGCTGCCCACAGTTGGTATGCCAGCATGGGGGCCTAAAGCCCAGTGACGAAACAGGCTGAGTGAGGACAGTGCTGGATCCTGGGACAGGTGAGCGTCCGGTTATTAACCTCCCTGGCGGTATGATTATTTCAGATTTTTGGTGCTGAAAGCGGTACAATTATTTTGCATGGAAATTTGGCGTTTTATATTGTAGGCCTGTAATTCTTAGGAATAACTCACTTAAATCTGTCCAAACAAGAGTCTAGTAGACATCCCGGGTATGATAAAGTTTGAAACATGAAATCATAAATTATAATATAATAAATAACTAAAAATAATTATCAAAAATAATAACGTAATAGTAATAACATTTATTCAATAATGTAATCAAACCAAAAACACAGAAATTTGCTCATTTGCAGAATTGTCGATGTCGTCACTTTCAGTGTCTGATGATAAATTTCCCCAAAAATCAGTATCACTCAATTCTGCAAATGATACTTATTTACTATCGCTGTTTTCTAGCTGATCAAAAACCACTTTTGATGTAAAGGGACGCTTTTTGGTTGCTATGGACTTTCTCAAGTTTCCAGGCAGAAAGAATGACATTTATAATATAAAAGTGCATGCAGGGCACTGGGCAAACCACTAGGGACAAAGGGGATGTGAAATGATTTGATACAGTAATGTAATCTTACAAATTACAGTGTACTGTATGTTTGCTGTGTGTTTCACTTTTTGAATTTGCCGCCGGTCTCCGTCCCCGTGCGACGCAGCGCTCTCAGGGAACGGAGCCCGGCATACAGAGGCATCAGACGGAGGACAGAGCCCGCAGACACAGCAGGAGGACATCGCTGGATCCAGGGGACAAGGTAAGTAACACTGCCTAGATCCAGCAATGCAATCCTGAGTGTGGCTCGGGGTTACCGCTAATGGTACTTAAATTCCACCCCGAGCCACACTCGGGATTACCGCCAGGGAGGTTAAAAGTCAGCAGCTACAGGTTTTGTAGCCGCTCCCCATTATATTTTTCAACAGATGACTGAACAACCGCTTTAAGCTGGCCATAGATGAGTTTGTTTTTCTTTCATTTAACCTGACTAATACACTGATCAGCGTTGCAGGCTATAGCTGGAAGACAAAAGCTAGATTTTTCAAGGTACGGTTTAGGCACGGTTACCATTTCTAGATGTTGGTCAGTTTATGAAGTGCAACAGTGTTTAAGAATCCCATTTTTCTCATTGGTACACAAGCTTCTTTTGGGGACCAATTACACATTTTTGCCCCTTTAGAATTTAAAGCGGAGGTCCGCCGCTCCTTTAAAAACTAAAAGTCAGCAGCTACACATACAGTAGCTGCTAACTTTTAACTTTAGGACACTGGAGTCCAGCGATGTTGACACCGCCCACCGATCTTCGGATCGGTGGACGGGTGCAGCCACCACCATTGAGACTAAGGGAACTCGGACGTGCAGCCTTTTGGTTGTAACTTGGTGACTCCACTGCAAGGGTAGATTTTTAAAGTGGTTGTCAACTCGTGACAACCACTTTAACCTACAGATAAGCCTATAATAAGTCTTACCTGTAGGTGCCCTGCATATCTCCTAAACCTGCACGGTTCAGCAGATATGCAGTGTAAGAGATGTGCCGATGTCATGTCAGCACATGCGCAGTGAAGAAACTGCCTCTGTGCCGTTTCTTCACTGAGATCATGCAGTGACTGGCAGCTCCCGCGCGCCTGCGCGTGTGTGACATCACGCGACGCCAGCCAGTCACAGAGCCGGAGATCGCAGCCCCTAAGGAAGAGGGGCTGAAGATGGACGCTGCCAGCACAGAGGACATCGCAGGCTTCGTTTGCAGGTAAGTGACACATAATGGGCTACTATGCATCGCATAGTAGCCCATTATGTTTCTACTTTGCAGGGGAATATAGAGGAAGTAAACCCCATCTGGGTTTACTTCCTCTTTAAAAAACCTGGAAATCGGCTTTCATTTTTTTTTTCCTCAAAAGTATAGTATATTTGTATCCTCTGCCTTTAATTTTCTTTGAACACGTGCACTGTTATTAGTATACTAGTTACTAGTATAAACCTACAAACTTTAGAAAGAAATTCGTGTTTTTTTTTTCCCACTTTAAACCGGTAGAATATTAGCATGCAAAAAAAAAAGGGATATACTCCAGGGATAAAAAGATAATCCTACCACTTTATAAAACTCTGGTTAGAACACATTTGGAGTACTCTGTCCAGTTCTGGTCACCTGTCCTCAGAAGGGATGTGCTGGTACTGGAGAGTCTCCAAAGAAGGGCAACAAAACTAATAAGGGGACTGGACGCCCTGAATTATGAGGAACGCCTGCAAACACTAAATTTAGTCTCGCTGGAGAAGTGACGCTTGAGAGGGGACAACATGATGGTGATTTACAAATGCCTCAATGGTGATGCCAGCATAGGAAAAAAAACATTCAGTCTCAAGGAGTGTCAGAGGACACGGGGTCACACAATGAGACTAGAGGAGAAGCGGTTTAACCTTAAACTTCACAGGGGATTTTTCACTGTCAGGGCAATAAGGATGTTGAGCTCTCTTCCACAATTGGTGGTGTCAGCGCGGAGTGTGGATATTTTTTTTAAATACTTTTGAATGTGCATCTTAAAGAACACAGCATACAGGTATATGGGAAATAATTATAGACACTGCACACGTACACCTACACAGGTTGAACTGGATGGACTATTGTCTTTATTCAACCTTACCTACTATGTAACCACAAGCTTTATAAGAATCAAGGGTCTTAAGGTTTTAAAACGATTACAAATACTAATATACAGTAGGTCTCATACACACAGACGCGTAAAATCCCCAACACTTTCTGGGACACAGAGTGTCACTAATGTCATGTACAGCTAGCAGTACAAGTAAATGGCCTTTGCGGCTGTGCTCGGGTAAACACTGATGGCTTCTGCATCAGTGTTTACTTGTGCATGCATGTGTGGCACTTCTCCGTGAACGCGAAAGTGGTGTATTTAGAGGTTACACTTGGTTAGGGACAGATGATCAGCCCTGAATGAGAGAACCTGCAGATTCTTGCCACAGGATTCCACAGATGTCTCTAATCACGTGTGTGAATAGGCCCTAAATCTGCTGACTGTTTTTATTTCTAATGCGTTTTTGTCATATCCTTGGTCAGAATTGCCCAGGTGTGAGCTGCAGCAGTGTTTGAAATATTGCAAATCCATTCATAACATGTAAGAGGAACTTTCTTTAATTGGGGAAGTAGATTGGGAAGAGTTTTAAATTGGATTACTCTGCATTTCATTTAATGGGTTCTGTGGTATGTAGAAACCACAAAGAACTTTTCGGAGAAAACATTGCCTCCTTCTGCAGGCCCAAATGATATTGGAGCCTTTTGTCTTTTACTTAGGTTAATGTAGACTCTCACCCCTTTAATACAATTTCATAGTCCACCTACCCACACCCGTCTTTCCCCTTACACAGTTGGGCATTTATTTTTTTTGTAGGGCCTGGTCCCACATGTCCTGCTTTTATGCCTAGACATGAATGGTGACATCAGCCAGCTGCCTGTACCCTCCTGAGGTACCACAGTGGGCATCCCAGGACACTTCAGGGCTATTTCCACCACATTGCGCATATACTGGGCATTCTACACCATATTGCTCATGCATCGCAGCACGTCATCAGGGGCCTAACTGCAATCAGGAAAAGACCCCCCCCCCCCGATGACTTCAGAAAAAAGATGGTGGCCTTTGGGAGTTTTTATCTTCACGGCTTCCTGTTTGTCTTGCATCAGGGTCTAAAGTAAGAAAGAGATAAAGTGACCAGTCCCACTGCCAGCCATGGCAGCTCCCATGGTCATGTCCTCACAAGTTCCCTGTAAATTTGCATCTCACTAAGCACAGACCATTCTTTCACAGCTCCTGGGTTTCATTAAAAGTTACTGGTGAAGTTGTGCACTGCTGCAGTCTGCTATACTGTTCTGTAATTGCATTATCAGGGCTATACAAATCAGAGGACCCAGGCAGCCAGTATTTGTTAAAAAAAAAAAAAAGGAAGGGACTTGCAGCTGTCACCTATCATTGTGGACAATTTCTTTTGTTAGTAGAAACACCTATTCTCTGTTTGCTTCAAGTAAATAAACCTGGGCAGTTTAAACTGAATCAATGAAAAAGACATAGGCCCAGGTTCCCTTTAGAGAAAACAGCATGCCCAAGTGATCAGGAAATGTAAAGGTATTGTCGGCTGTAAAAATCAACTTTTTCACTGTATATTGAGTTTAGCCCGCCCACTGAATCTCTCTATCCACTTGACCTCCGGAAGAGTTACCCCCCTTCATGACCAGGCTTTTTTTTGCTTCATGGCACTCCGTTACTTCAACTGACAATTGCACGCTGTACACAAATAAAATAGAGGTGCTTTTTCCCACAAATGGAGCTTTCTTTTGGTGGTATTTGATCACCTCTGGGTTTTTTATTTTTTGCGCTATAAACTAAAAAAAGACAGAAAATTTAGCATTTCCAATTTTCACATTTGGTTTTAAATGAAGTAAGGATGAACTCTAGAAATGATCTGTATTGGATATTTGCATTGGTCCAGCTTGGCACAGTGTAAGTGTCTGTCTTACACCTGATGGGCCGCTAGGGAAACTGACAATCACTGTCCTAGTCAATGCTACTACAGTGACAACCACGGTTTTCTGGGTTCTGTGCGAGTGGCTTCCCCTCTGTACACTGACCACAGGGAGTCGCTGGTTTGGGCCCATTGGGCACACCGCGTGTGGTAGGTGATGATGCAATCACGCTGGATGGAGCCGGGCAGAGCTTGTGAATGCCTGAAGTCATCTGAGATATGCTGTTTATTGACCTCTAAATTGTGAGTGCATTTTACTTTGGAATAAATTATTCTATGTGTGATCTACACTATGGGTCTTTCCTCTTATGTTTTATATGATTGACATCTCGCTGTGAGCTGTGGACTTTTTTTATCTAGCCAGTGGAAGCAGTGCCACTATACTACTGCAAAGTGCTATTGACCTGCTTACTGGTGAGGTCTATTTAAGCAGGTGAGAGGACAACCATAGGTGGGGTGAAGGACACTGCGGTGTGTGTTTTCTGTTAAGCCAAGATTTGTTCTGGTGGTTGTGATTGCACAGTCATGAAGATCAATTATATTGGATTCTTATGGACTTTTTTTTCATGGACTGATGTTTATGATTTTTTATGATTTAGATGCATTTTTTGCACATAATATGCGGTGTGTTATTTATTTGATGGTCATGCATTTATTGTTTTAAGCACTATATATATATATATATATATATATATATATATATATATATATATATATATTATTTACACATGAGAGGTGAGCGCTGCACTATTTTTTATGAAATCTATATTGTTTTGCAGTTTTTCACAGGTGGTTGAATGCATGTGGTGTTAGCTGCCACCTTTTTTATACTTGGGTGTGTACCCAGAAGAATGAATAAATTAATTTATTATTTATTTTGTATATTTTTTTAAATATATTTTACACTTACCTATTGCAATTATTTGGGATTTATTTGTAGCTAGATGGTAGGGGGTGTTTGCACATTATAGCGCGGAAGGTTTATGTTGGCTTGCTTGGCAATGCTGCCATTTATAGTATGCATTCTCTAAATGGACAAGGTGTGGTGACATCACAACCCGCACCTCATACAGAGATTCCCTAAAAAAAAATACAAAGCGTTCTATGAATGGGAGAAGTGGCGAGCAAGTGACTCCCTGTGGTCAGTGTGCAGAGGGGAAGCCACTCGCACAGAACATGAGCAGAACACAGACGCTCACGGCTATCACTTTAGTAGTGCTGACTACTACAGTGATTGCCAGTTTCCTCAGTGGCCCATCAGGTACGAGATATGCATACTATTATGCCAAACTGGACCAATGTAAGTATGCATATAAAAATAATTCCAGGAATTTAGCGTTAACCCTTTTGTTTCTATAGGCGGGGCATAGCATTGTCCTGGCTTTTGATGTTTTGGTGTATTTTAAAACGTCTAATCATTACTAGTTGGAGTCAGTGACGGCTGGTGCTCCAATTTTTGGGAGAGGGCAGCAAACAAACCAGCCTGCCAACCAGCCCCGCACTTACCCCATCCAGGTCGTGAACGGCTTCCCCGGTTTCTCCTCCCGACCAATCCGGTCGTTTCTCCTCCCTGCCAATCCGGTCTTAGGACCCGCTTCCTGTCCTGATTGGCTGGGAAGAGAAGCAGGAAGACAATAGCGAATGTTGATTCGCAAATGTTACAAGTGGCTGGGCTTGCTGCGCTCCAAGCCCCACCTTTTTGAAGCCAATTAGAGCCTCAGGATCCAATCATGTGCTTAAAAAAAAAAAAAAAAAAAAACTCATAGAAATGTATCCGTCCGGCGCCCCGCATGGAGATGAGGGGCCAGCGCATGGAGATTAGGGGGGCAGTGCTCCTGCGCCCCTTTTGGACCGGCTGCTGCTGGTTGCAGTTAAAAAAAGGAAACCAAGTACTGTATATTATTTGTTGATGTCATCAACATCTTTCCATTATGTTTATCTGACATTCTTTTACATCATCCCTAATTTTTCCTTAGTAATAAGCCAGTCCGGAACCTTTGCACATGGATGGGAAGTGCTGAAAATGTTGTACAAACTACGTATAATAAAACAAGTTTTGTGTGGTTTTATATTTCGAGTTGAAGCCAATGTTGCAGCTTGCTGTTTCCTTTTAGTATGTGTTGTGAATTCCCCCCTCTAGTGGTCCCAGTTATTGTTGCATTCGTCTACCATGCGTCAGATGTGGTCTAGGAGGTGCACCTGTTTTAACTTGAAAAATAGCAACATATCGGCTGCTAAATATGTTACCTACAAATGCAGAAATGCCCTGAACCAGGTTTCCAATCTTTGGATTATAGGATAGAGAAGGATTTGCAAAGCGAAAAGTTGCAAGTAGTGGATGCTGTCATCGTTTGTGCTGGATATATTTCTGATTCACATTATGCATGTCTTGATGTGTCGTTTATGAAAGGGATGGGTTGGCATTATGAGTTAAGTGACTCAATGTCTGGAGAGAGGAGCACTTTGGTCACTTGAATGGGAAAAAGTTCAGAGTCGGAGTTTCAGAGCTGAAAGAAAACAAATAACACGGTATTAAGGGAATCTTGGCCTTTGGCCAAACAACCAAACTCCAATCTGTTGCTATGGCAGCCGGTCGTTAATGTGATTACCTGTCTCAGTGGATGTCACACACGCTGTTGTTATGACTTCACTGTTATTTTTTGTTCAGTACCCTTTGTTATCTAATTATGCTCAGTGTCTATGGGCCAGTCCAGTTGAAGTATTATGTGTTGTTCTGTCACCAGGGCTACTTTGTTATTTTCCTCCTTTTTATACCATTTACATTGTTGTCATTGTGTTAAAAACAAAATGCAATGATCTTCAATACATTACCATATTTGCCCTTGAGGCATAAATGTGAAATCAAAATATTCAACTGACTGTGATTACCCAAAGATCAACTGATAACAGTTTTTAGCATTTTTTTTTCAGACAACACCAAAGTGGATGTAAACCCGAAAAAAAAAATGTAATTAACAATTCTGCCTGGTAGAGTACAGGATGTCATCTGTGCCCAGTCTTGGCAATGAATGAGTTAATCCAGCTCTGAGCAATCCTCTTATCTTGTTTCAGTAGGAAAACAACAGACATACAGAGAAATATGTGTTTCTTCCCCCATGTTGTGACTGACAGCTGATTTCCTTATCTCATGCAGGAGCATACAGAGCTTCACAACACCCCCTCCTTTCTTGTCCAGCTCTCCCAGGATTGGCTGCTCCACACCTCAGCATGATTGGACATGCTGAAGTCATGTGTTGCCTTTCCTGAGCTTTGACAGGATGTTTCTAAAAACTCAGGAATAGGAGAGTGTAGAGGTGGGTGGGGAGTCTTGTGACATCACGACTCCATCCACCAAGCTCCAGCAAAGAGACCTACCCACTGATTCCAGAGTTTTGTGGGGCTACTACTGCTGAAGGGGGTGACATTTGCAAGGTAGGGATACATGCTGGAGGCTTGCATCTATATATACATTAATACTGTGCCATTAGCTTATACTGGGTGAGTGGTGGGTTTACATCCATTTTAACCATAGACCCGAACTCAAAACACAACTTCAGGAAGTACAAAAAGGGAATCTGCAAATTATCATTGCTATCTAGCGCAAACTGCATTTACGCTAAAGTTTTAAGATTCGCTGTGCTTACACTAAGGCCCTTTTCATACGGGCGCCTCCGTTCTGTGGGATCCGCTTGCTCAGTGAGGGAGATCGCTCTGCTGATCCCCGCTGAGCAGGCTGATGACAGGTCCATCTCACTGTTCAGAGCAGAGATGGACAGAGTCCTGCTCTCCTCTATGGAGAGATCGGATGAAAATGGAGCATTTGTTTTCATCCGATCCAATCCGCCAGCCAGATGGAAAATAGGACCTCCATCCATCTGCTTTTGACGGAGAGGATCGGATCAGATAGCGGGTGTCAGTGGACATGTCACCGCTCACATCCACCGCTCCATAGAGGTGAATGGAGTGTCCGATCAGGTCCGCTTGAAAAACTAACAGGCAAACCTGATCGGACAGCCCCTGAGAAAGGGCTCTAATTTGGGTTTTGTGCTATCAACTGTAGCAAGAACCTAGAGAGGACCTCACAGGGAAGTGAAAATCTACTTCCTGTAGTTAAGAACTGTGTACGCCATTTGGCTACCATAGAGGGTGGGTAAAACATAGAGGATCAATGCTACAATTTTCATGAGTTGATGAGGTTAGATAGATAGATAGATAGATAGATATTGAGAGAGAGACCCTGTAACTGTGAAAATAGAAGAAAAAATGACACAGGATTTGCATTAAAGTTTAATTAATCATTTCTCAGCAGAGAAAGCTGTGTTTTCTCCAGGTTCTGTAGTTCTGGATCAGAAATTTAAAGAGTAACTCCACTTTTGTTGAGAAAACATTCCTCCCTGGATGATTTACGTACATTGCAAGGATTTTAACAAATTATTTGGAAAATGAATCTAATGGGAGTGGTTTTAATTATCAATCTGCTGCCGCACCTGCAAGGCACTAATGAGGAAAGCCGCAGGGTCTGCATCCGTTTAGACGTGATATCCCTTTGGGAGTATCTCACCAAAAATGACATTTTTGTTGCAGGAGATGCCAAAAATCTGACTTGTATCTTAGTGCAGACTTCTGAGAAAATTGGTGAGCTTACACTAGCAGGAAATTATGTTTCTGGGGGGCGTTCTGTACACATTCTGTGTACAGAACACCTCCAGGTAGCCATATTGCATTGCATTTTCAGAAAATGACAGAGCTGCAGATTGAAAAGGAAAGGTAATTTTTAATATTCAATTACAATATGACTTGTGTATATGCTATATTATTTTTTCTTTATTTGCTATTTTTTTCTTTTAACTAACAATGGCCTCTTATAACATAAGAAATAATCCCTCCTATTGGTATTAATCAATGAACTCTCACAGGGTGCGTCTGCCCACACACCAGGAAACCTAGGGACGACGCCTAAGAATGTTTAGGACTTTTATTAAAGTAGATTTGCTTGATGTGTGTTTCACTTATAGGAAGGGGTAAGCTGAGAGATACCTCTGTACCTCAATTTATCATTGAAATCTATCTCCTCTTAGTGGCTCTGTCTTTACTGCAGTAAATAACTAAAGGCAGTACAAAAATGAAGCATAATGGTTCTATTCACCTGATAGAAGTCACCCTACACTATGCTCCTAAATTCAATCAATTACTTCCATTCTTCCTGGACTTAAATCGGAGGTCCGCCGCCTCCCTTTTAAAAATTAAAAGTCAGCAGCTACACATATATAGTAGCTGCTGACTTTTAACTTTAGGGCGCCTGTCCAGGAATCCAGCGATGTCGGCGCCGACGATCTTCGGATCGGCTGGTCGAGTGCTGCCGTCACCATTGAGGGTAAGGGAACCTTTCGGCTTCACGCCGGGCATCTACTGCGCATGCTTGAGCCGCTGCTGCGCTTTCTCATTGGGCCTGCGGCGGAGCGGGAGGAGGAGGGAGCCGGGCTGCTGACGTCAGCGGCCACGCCCCGGGCTCCCGGATGTGGGGAAAAGAACACTTGTCAAAGACAGGTATCCTCTCCCCCCTTCCCCCGAAAGGTGCCAAATGTGACACCGGAGGGTTGGAGGGATCCAACGAGCTGAAGTTCCACTTTTGGGTGGAACTCCATTTTAAGGAGCGTCCTAACTGCAATAAAACACTGACTCCTGGCCACTGATATTTAGGAGATATGAGAACAACTTAGAAATAAAACTCCTCCCCACCAACCAAAATACCATATCTAAAAAGTGCACCCAAACTCACGATGAAAAAACCCTACATGTATCACTCTAAAAATGAGCTTCGTCTGGGGTGTATAAAATAAAATAAGTGCTCAGAATGAAAAGTGCTGTAACCACCACATGGCAAAATGGTGCCATGTGGTGGTTACTTGTATGGCCAGATTAAAGGGTAGCTCCACTTTCGTGGGGAAAAAAATAGCAAATAAAGAAAAAATAATATAGCACATATAATTGCAATACAAGTCATATTGTAATTGAATGTTATTAAAAATTACTTTTCCTTTTCAATCTGCAGCTGCTGTAATTTTCTATAAATGCCATGCAATATGGCTACCTGGAGTTGTTCTGTACACAGAATGTGTACTGTCTACTCCCCAGAAACATCACTTTCTGTTTGTGTGATTGGCTCACCAGTTTTCCCAGAAGTCTGCCTAAGATACAAGTCAGATTTCAGGCATCCCCTGCAACAAAAATGTAATTTTGGAGAGATACTTTTAATAGGAACACGTCTAAAGGGATGCAGACCCAGCAGCTTTCCTCATTAGTAGCCTGCAGCTGCACACCTGACAGATAATTATAAAACCGCTCCCATTAGACCCGCTCAGTATAGAGTCACAGAGAAACAGAGGGATTTCTTCAGAATAACAAAAGGTAGGAATCTGCAACAAAGTTTGTTATAATCCTTGCAATGTACATAGATCACCCAGAGGGGAGTGTTTTTTTCTCAACAAAAGTGGAGTTACACTTTAAGTGTTAATTTTCTTGCACCAATGTACTTATTTTGTTTATTTTCAGTAAAATAAAGACTCTGAATGCAGTTTTCCGTTGGTTTTGTAGAACAATCCAGTAGCAAAGGTGATTATTTGATGAAAAGAAGGAAGTTGGCTCTGTTCTGACATTGGAGAATTTCTAGATAAAAGTGTCCTGTGTAATGGACAATTTGGAGGTTGCTCTTTCCTGTTTCTAGTGCATTATCCTGCATTGCAGAAACTATAAGGAGAGTATAGATGAGAGGTTGCAATGTCTATTAGTGGGTCAGTGGCTCACATGTCTTTATGATGTAACCCATTCATTCCTGCAGCATGATCTCACCGTGCTGGCTTTTCTCCCAGTATACACAGTCCAGCTCTGCAAACTGTAATAAAAATTACCATGATGACGCATATACTGTATGTTCAGCCTTTTGAGGTGATTATGAGCCATATTTCATGTATAGTTCCCTGCTGTCCCTTATTTCCTGGGATGGGTCGCAGATTCATAGATATGTCTGCAATTATTCTTTATTTCTTAGCATAAAGTAACTTTATCATAATGATTGTGCTTGGCTTTAACCACTTAAAGACCAGGCCTTTCCTGGAACTTTTTGTTTAAAAATTTTAATCAGTATTTTTTGCTAGAAAATTACTTAGAGCCACCAAGCATTATATATATTTTTTTAGCAGAGACCATAGAGAATAAAATTTGCGATCGTAGCAATATTTTATGTCACACAGTATTGTTTCAAACACAATTTTCTGGAAAAATTATAATTTAATGAATTTTAAGGTGAAAAAACACCATGGATAACACAATTTTCTTTTTTTGTAAAAAATAAAAGATGATGTTATGCCACGTAAATAGGTACCTAACATGTCATGCTTTAAAATGATGCATGCTTGTGGAATGGCGACAAACTACGGTACTTAAAAATCTCCATAGGCGACAATTTAAAAATTTGCACAGGTTACCTGGTTAGAGCTACATAGGAGGTCTAGTGCTAGAATTACTGCTCTTGCTCTAGCGTTCACATCGATACCTCACATGTGTGGCTTGAACATCGTTTACATATGCTTGCGCGCAGAGCTGGACTGCGACAAAAATTTGTCCCTGACAAGACTTGGGGCTTATAATGGTCATTGGTATTACGGAGACCCGGAGCTTTCTGGGGGCCCACTCAGGGCTATAGCCCTGGTCAGCCCCCCCCCCCCAAATCCACTGCCAACAGGTCATGGCCAGCAGGGTCCACAAGCCATGGCCAGCACAGGAGGGGGTGATGAAAACTTCCAAGCTGCCTCTGGCTGTCTGCTGTCCAAAGACTCCGGAAGTATAGTGGAGGGGTAAGCTGCTCGTCTCACTGACTCAAAGTAAGTTGGATGCTCTCTCATTGCTTCATCATTGTTATAGTGCTCCATGATTGTGATAGTGCTCCATCATTGTTATAGTGCTCCATCATTGTCATAGTGCTCCATCATTGTTATAGTGCTCCATCATTGTCATAGTGCTCCATCATTGTCATAGTGCTCTATCATTGTTATAGTGCTCCATCATTGTTATAGTGCTCCATCGCTGTCATAGTGCACCATCATTGTCATATTGCTCCATCATTGTTATATTGCTCCATAATTGATATAGTGCTCCATCATTGCTATAGTGCTCCATCATTGTCATAGTGCTCCATCATTGTTACAGTGCTACATCATTGATATAGTGCTCCATCATTGTTATAGTGCTCCATCATTGTCATAGTGCTCCATCATTGATATAGTGCTCCATCATTGTTACAGTGCTCCATCATTGATATAGTGCTCCATCATTGTTATAGTGCTCCATCATTGATATAGTGCTCCATCATTGTCATAGTGCTCCATCATTGATATAATGCTCCATCATTGTTACAGTGCTCCATCATTGTTACAGTGCTCCATCATTGATATAGTGCTCCATCATTGTCGTAGTGCTCCATCATTGATATAGTGCTCCATCATTGTTATAGTGCTCCATCATTGTCATAGTGCTCCATCATTGATATAGTACTCCATCATGGTTATAGTGCTCCATCATTGATATAGTGCTCCATCATTGTTATAGTGCTCCATCATTGTCATAGTGCTCCATCATTGTCGTAGTGCTCCATCATTGATATAGTGATCCATCATTGATATAGTGCTCCATCATTGTTATAGTGCTCCATCATTGTCATAGTGCTCCATCATTGTCATAGTGCTCCATCATTGTTATAATGCTCCATCATTGATAAGTAAACTCTTGAACTAACAAGTCCTGTCTATTCTGATCCTATTTGACCTCCTTATTTATAATGCTTGATTTGAGTTTATTATATTATTATGCTTGTACAGTATGTTCTGCTATAGTGGGATAGAGGTTGAGAGGAAGCAGCATGCTTTTTTTGTACATTAATTTATCTGCTGTGAACCTAGTTTTCATACTTGAAAATGTCTTGTTGGCGAGTGTGCTTGTGGGGATTCAAGGCCAACCAAGGAGCAGCTAGGTGAAAGCACATGAGAATAGCAGCTGATTAAGCAGCTTACCGCCATCTAAATTAGATGACCTTTTAAGAGCCTTGACACAGAAATAAAGAAAAATTGCCACTCCACAAGGCTTAAAGTGAAACTCTATTTTTTTTTTGTTAAATTATTTTATTTTTTAAATATCTTTTCAGATTGCTGCATGCCTATGTTCTGTAATCTACAAGTCCTTTGATAGCAGCTGGTAAAATTATTCACAAGCAATTTAAAAGGGACATTCTGCAAAACGATTGGGGTCATCACCTAAGATAGCCCTATTAGCCTTTCATAAAGCAGTAGTAAACTTCGCTTTTTAACTAATGCATATAATGAGGCTTACCAGTGGGTACAGTGAATTTCTCCTAAACTTGCGATGTTTACAAGATATTCACATTGGAAGCAGCTGGTGATGTAACCAGTGCTCTACACTCTGAATGGAAAGCACACTGAGTATGCTGTCAGTTCAGAGCACTGTGCGATGGCTGTGGCTTCCATTCACATCCACGGGAGTGATGTCATTGTGGCCCTGCCACTCAAACGGCCACAGCTTGCGAACCCAGAAGGAAGACCGGGTGAAGATGGAAGCCCTGTTAGTGGTACGTGTGCCATAATGTGCTAGTATGCGATGCATACCAGCACATTATGGCCCATATATATATATATATATATATATATATATATATATATATATATATATATATATACATCTATGGTGGCCTGAATTTAGGGAGGAGTTTGGGGTAAATATAAGTTGGCTCACTCCCATGTCTCCTTGTCGGTTCCGGTGCGCAATACCCTCTCAGCCATTCCCCGTTCTCAGGGCACATTTCTTTCTCATCTCTCTTCCATAATCATCCATTACTTATCATTATTGAGTATGCCCCCTTTTTTTGGCGTGCTGACCAGGGCACACCTTTTGCCACATTTCAGGCTTCAAACATAAAGATATAAAACTGTAATTTTTTTGTGAAGAATCAACAAGTGGGACACAATCATGAAGTGGAACGAAATTTATTGGATATTTCAAACTTTTTTAACAAATAAAAAACTGAAAAATTAGGCGTGCAAAATTATTCAGCCCCTTTACTTTCAGTGCAGCAAACTCTCTCCAGAAGTTCAGTGAGGATCTCTGAATGATCCAATGTTGACCTCAATGACTAATGATGATAAATAGAATCCACCTGTGTGTAATCAAAGTCTCCGTATAAATGCACCTGCACTGTGATAGTCTCAGAGGTCCGTTTAAAGCGCAGAGAGCATCATGAAGAACAAGGAACACACCAGGCAGGTCCGAAATACTGTTGTGGAGAAGTTTAAAGCCTGATTTGGATACAAAAAGATTTCCCAAGCTTTAAACATCCCAAGGAGCACTGTGCAAGCGATAATATTGAAATGGAAGGAGTGTCAGACCACTGCAAATCTACCAAGACCTGGCCGTCCCTCTAAACTTTCAGCTCATACAAGGGGAAGACTGATCAGAGATGCAGCCAAGAGGCCCATGATCACTCTGGATGAACTGCAGAGATCTACAGCTGAGGTGGGAGACTCTGTCCATAGGACAACAATCAGTCGTATACTGCACAAATCTGGCCTTTATGAAGAGTGGCAAGAAGAAAGCAATTTCTTAAAGATATCCATAAAAAGTGTTGTTTAAAGTTTGCCACAAGCCACCTGGGAGACACACCAAACATGTGGAAGAAGGTGCTCTACATAGGTTTAGTCCGAAATTTGAAGAGGTGTTGTCATA
>BLSH010103942.1:418547-432502 GCA_018402905.1 Glandirana rugosa | reverse complement strand
TTTTACCAAGTTCTCCTCTGATGGTGGATATACATACTTCAGTATATGATCCATTTCTGTTCTGATCAGTCTCTCCCGATGGGCATAATCCATGTATAGTGAACAACCCATTTGTTATCCCCACACAAGGAAGTGGATTTCAAGCAGTAGTTGGAAGATTTGATCGTTCTGTTTTCACTGCAATCTCATAATCGGATAGATTGAAATACCATCAAATTCATAAACAAAGCATCTCAGCACTGCCAATCGATACAAAACTATGGATGGTTTTCCACCCTAGCCGATCAACTCCAATCTTAGTTGTGTCTAAATCAATCAGAAGGGAAGTTATGCCTATTTGATTGTTTGCTGTTTCCGATCGTATTGCACATTGACTAATAAAAGTGTGTTTGGCCACTTTTAGTACTGACCTATTATGTATTTTGTTTCATGAGATGTTTTATTATTCACTTTAGTTTGCTCCATCACAGCTGACAGATCGCAGAAGTACTCACAATAAAAGCAGTATTAAAGTCGTTCTAAAGGCAGAAGGTTTGTTTTATCTTACTGCAGTCTATACATTAAGATAAAAAACCTTCAGTGTGCAACAGCTCCCCCCGATACTTACCTGAACCCCATCTCCATTCAGCGATGTTGCACGAGAGAGAGTCGGCTGCCCTGGTCCCTTCCTGATTGGTTGAGACACACAGCCTAGCAGCAGTAGAGTCATCGGTTCAAATCCCAACCATGACACTACCTACCTGGAGTTTTCATGTTCTCCCTGTGCCTGTCAACAAGTTCCTTGTCAGCAGAGGTGCATGTAATACACTGCTTGCCACCAAGCACTACCTCTCCTAGTCTGAGTGCTGCTGTAAAGAGACTTTCAGAAAGTACATTTCAAGCACTTAATTGTTTGACAACTCCAGCCAGAAAAATAGCCTTCCAAGTGCCTCCGAAAGAACAAAAATCGCAGGACAACTCATTCCTGTGATGTCGCACCAATTCTAAAATGACAATTTTGAGTGGTCTGGTCTTAAAATGGTTGAAAAGGCTAAAGGTTCTTTACCTTAATGCATTCTATGTAAAAACCTTCTGGGTGCTGCTCCTCCCCCAGCCCCCCCCAATACTCACCTGAGCTCCCTCTCGATCCAGCAATGTGCACCAGAGCTTCAGCTGTCCCAGGACTCCCTCTCTTCATTGGCTGAGACAGCAACAGGAGCCAATGGCTTCCACTGCTGTCAACCACCGCCATTGAGGAGGGGGGGGGGCAGAGCCTTGGCTCTATGTGTCTTATGGACACATAGAGCAGGGCTCGGGAGCGAGCACACAGCAGTGCCTCCATGGCTTGCTATTGGGGGAAATGGTCAAGGGGGAAGAGCCAGGAACACTGAACCTTTTTAATACCGCTTTAAACCTGGAATAAGCAAATAATGTCGAACTACATGAAACCTATGTGTTCTATCTTGTCCTTGATTCTTGCTGTATTTTGTTCCAGATTTGTGCAGTAAGTTTTTGTAAAACTTTCCCTCTGTTCACGAAGCTCTCTATAATGAAGACCAGTCACCGCTGCGCTCTTTCCTTGTGCAGGGGGACTGGTCTTGTCTCCGCCCCCTCATGTAGTTTTGAGCAGGCAGCCTGTAGTGGGTGTTGTCTGCTAGGTCCCTCCCAAAGGCAATATGCAGCACAGTGATCATGTCACTGCTACTTTTACAAGGTAATATCTGAGTTTGTAAAGCCATTTGGTGCACATAAAGTGGATTTATATCCTTTTGTGACTTTTGAGAAAAATATTGAAATGAAAGCATTTGTGTCCAGAGATCCACTTTTGAAGGTCTGGATCCAGAAGTCCAATCTGGTGATTGTCTAAGCTTTTGTAAGTGTTTCTTGTTTTCTAACAGACTTGTGGCATTGCATCAGTACTGAGCTGATCAGCGGTCACATGAGAAGCATGTATCGGCACAGTTAGAGGCTGCTGACTATTTGTCAGCTTGTGGTCAGAAATCTGAGATGTTTGTAGATTTTATTTGCGTCATTGCATCCACTAAACTTTCTTCTGAGAAATTCAATTTTTAACTCACATGCCAAGGTTTCCTAGGAACTTCCCATCCAGACTTCAAGTGCTGAAAAAAGCTGTATAAAGCAAACAATGCCTCATTTGCTGTATGTCGCGTATTGCGCCAGCTTAACACAACAAAGTAGTTTGTTAGCTGATTATCCAGATTTCCAAACTATCGCTTTTTATTTTGTTTCTGGCTTCAAGCAGAACTTGCTTCCTTCCGCCTCTGCCTTCCCCCTAGACCTGAACCATGAATTTATATTTCACTGGCAAAATGAGATGTATTCTCGTGGCGCTACTCTTTGGCTGTATAGATACTTGGGTGAACAATGTGGGCCTCATTCACACTGGGTGATTAGCCCCTGTGCACGTACCTCCCAACTTTTGAACTTGACAGTGAGGGATGCCCAAGGGAGGTAGTGACCTGCAGAGGCCCTGATGACGTCAACTCTGGCGAAACAAGTAGGGCGGAGCCATGTACACACACCAGCACGCATGCGCAGCTGCACGTTGGCCATCTTTGTTGTTGGAAAACCCTATCTGCTAGCATTCGGCATGCTGGACTTATGATTAATGTTTTCTGATGACATGTAAGTGCAATTTCATTGTTTATTATTCGTTTCAGCAATATTACACTATTGAAGTGTTTTCATTTATGTGTGGCTTGGTACCGCTCTGGAATGGGTGTACATGCTTTATTGCTGCTGCCTGGGTGCTGGAGTTGTTTGGATCGCCATTTTTGTTTGGAGTGCCACTCTGTAAGGGACCTTCCTACCTACGAGATGCTGGATTGACTATGTTAAAAAGAGTGTACCACTCTTAGCAAGGGGTCACATTCGTTCCGATAAGCAGTGCATGAGAGTGAAGGGTGTCACCGTGTTTCCTTGGAGACTCTTATTTACATCACGGCGGTGGGATCAACTGACATTTTTGTTTATTGATTTTCTTGGACATTGCTTTGATCACTTTATGGAGTATTGATGTATAATTGCATGTAATAGTTCAGCACTAGAGCTCTGCACTATTGGTTTATTATTAATGTGGAATGTATGTTCTTTTTCGTTAAAGAACGTTAAATGAATTGGTATCGTTTTTACAGCTTTAGCTGCCCATCATTTTTATTACAGTCAGAATAAGGTCAAAAATAACCTTCTGCAGCCTTTTTCTTTTATTAGAAGACCCAAATGGAGTTTTTCCAAGTAGTTAATGTGCATCTGGGTTTTAGCGTGTCATTATTTATAGAAAAGCTCCAATTTATTTTTGTGTAGGGCATTAATGGTTTAAACGAAACAAAAGCTTTGTTTCCATAGAGACCTTTTAGTAAAATGTAGGGAGAAGGCGTGAATTAAGGGACTGTAGATACAATTCTTCTGGCAAGATGCGTGTTGTAGTATCTGGAACTAGCTACTAGTGCTTTTTAGTCTGAAAGAACTAATGATCACACTGTATTCTATTATAGGTTTGTTTTATTTTATTATTGAAAATCAACTTATTATGTGCCAGTCAGGTGTCTTCAAAGTACAGTAGGCTCCAGCAATGCTATCCTTTTTGACAACTTTTTATTTTATTTTAGGAAGGATCTCTACTGCACTAGTATATCAATCCAATCACTACTGGGACTAAAGCAGGGGTAGGCAACCTGCGGCCCTCCAGCTGTTGTAGAACTACATTTCCCATGAGGCATTGCAAGGCTGACGGGTACAATTACTCCCAGAGGCATGATGGGACTTGTAGTTTTGCAACAGCTGGAGGGCCGCAGGTTGCCTACCGCTGGACTAAAGGATAGATAAATTGTAAAAGGGCTGATTCCTGTAAGCATCAGGTTTTCATGTTATCATTTTCCTTAAAGCAGACCTTGAATTTCTGCAACTTTGCCAATTAAGTTGGACATTTTGCATATTTTTTACTTATTATTTAGGGGTATATTTATATTTTAAAAAATTACAGCACTATTCATTCTGTGCACATATGTATCTTTTGTGCAAATGGGGGCAAACATGAATGATGTTAGGTTATTTTCTCTCAAGGGTGAATGTTTTTCATTCATACAGAATAGAGTAAAGCAGAAAAATACTGCATTATGGCCACTAGATGGAGCTGACGAACCTAGTACAGGTGGTCCGTCCCCTAGTTACAAATGACTCCTACTTACAAAAAGAGGGAGACAACAGAAAGTGAGAGGAAATCTCCCCCTAGGAAGGGAAATTCCCTCCTGTAAGTTATTATGGGAAAAAGGTGTCTCCACTGAAGCGTTATCATCAATCCTTGTTTCTACAACAACCCAAAGTTTTCAAAATCCAATTGTCATTGGGACAGGAAGTGAGGTGAAATCTTCTGAGCAGGGACATCGAGAGCAAAACAAACATTACAGGGGTGTTACCCCTTCCCTATGCTATCCAAAATGCTTAAAAATAGTTTTTTTGGCTGGAGCTACACTTAAAAATGTACCTTTTCTGACTTACAAACAAATTCACCTTAAGAACAAACCTACAGACCCTATCTTGTTTGTAACCCGGGGACTGCCTGTAAATGAATATTTATATCCTGTGGCCGTTGGCCTCATCTAGTGGTCATAATGGAGTATTTTCCTGTAGCATATATGCTGCAATCGATGTCTATCAGACTGAACACAAATATTAGTGCAGCTATGAGCACACTTGTAACACAATCAGTTACTTTAAAGTGATTGTACTGATAACATAAGGTTTATATGAGCACTACTGACACCTCTCTATTATGTTCTGATATATGGTGACCCCTGCGTGGGCCTTTCATTGTGACGACTAGCCAGTGGCAGTCAAACCTAAAATGTATTGCCATTGTTTAATGTTTGTTGATTGTGCGGTGCAAAAACAATAATAATAATAATAAAAAAAAAAGTGGTTGTAAACCCCATTACACCACTTTTACCTACAGGTAAGTCTATAATAAGGCTTACCTGTAGGTACTGTGAATATCTTCTAAACTTGCACCCTTTAGGAGAAATCCACTGGATCCTCATGTGCCGATGTCATCAGCACATGCGCACTGAAGAAACAGCCCGCTCGTGCCGTTTCTTCAGGGACCGTGCTGTGACCTGTGGTTCCCACGCACATGAGCGGGAGTGATGCCATCGCGGCTCCGGCCAATCACAGCGCCGAAGCCCGCAAACCCAGAAATAACTCCAGGAGACATGTCACCGGTCACAGCGGTGTACGGAGACCGCTGCAATAGCGTCGATCTAAGGTAAGTATTTCATAATGAGCTAGTATGCGATGCATACTAGCTCATTATGCCTTTGTCTTGCAGGGTTTTTTTTTTGCGTTTACAATCACTTTATATCTGCTAAAGATAAATGTATGTCCTAGTTAGTGTTCCAGTTTTGTTTACTCTGCACAGGGAAAGGTTGAAAAACATAAATTCGAAAAAGATAATGTAGAACTATAGGCATGACTTTTATTTTGTATGGTGTAAAGGAGGATTATAACCATTGTCAGTGTGTGTGTTGTGTTTTTTTTTTTTTGTATGTGCCCCATTGGGGAGATTTCCCTTCACTTCCTATCCCATAATCAAAACAGGAAGTGAGAGGAAATCGCTCCAAAGTGACAGAATGCCTGATTGTCACCCAGGTCACCAGGACTAGTGTCCCCATTGGAAGATTTACCCTCTATTAGGGCCGTTTCACACTGCTGCGATGCGAGAAGAACCCGTGCCAATCCAGTGCGAGTTCCCGCATCGCATGCCACCCGCCGGTGGTTCACACTGCCCTATGTGAACCTATGCGTATATCACATTGCAAACTGTCAATTCAGACAGGAATCGGATCGGATGGGTGTGAACACCCATGCAATCCAATTCTGGTGCAGACATAAAAAAGGGTCCTGCACCAATTTGGTCCGAATGTGATGCAAATTCAGCCATACAATCTGTATGGCTGAATTTGCATGGCACAGACATCGCATGTGATTTGCACTGCAGCGAAATGCAATGTCTGACATCGCAGCAGTGTGAACCGGCCCTTACGGATCTGGGGACAACCCAAAATGTGAGTTTTTCTTTCACTCTGTGTGATAACAGTAAACATGACACATAGAGAGAGTGAATCTTCCTAACGGGGGGCATAGACAGCAATACAAACAGGCAGGTGTTCTAATCCATCTCCACTCCATCCAAAAATGTAAAAAGTTTTGCCTTTAGTTATCCTTTAAAGCCTTTTAAATATTTATTAGGCTGTGCCTAGAGGTGTTCTGCTTCTCTCATCATATTTGGAGCATGCGCAGTTCACATGAATGACTTGCACATTAAATATTGCAGTCCAACCTGTTGGGTCGCTAGATATGTGTATGTTGAGTAAAGTCTTTAGGTTATTTAAACAATACTGTTTGAATCTGATATACTTTTTTGATAAGTGACCATATTACTAGAAGTCAGAATAATGACCCATAAACCCTTTTCAGATTTTATCTAGGATTTGTACTCACGCATTTTACTTTGTGAAGGGCACAGTACCAGTTTTTCTATTTTCTATGGAAATTATAATCGCATAGATTGAGCTTCTGGGTACTTCTTTGTTTGCCCTTCTTTTTGTTTGGGCTTGTTGCTTTTACTGGGTTAAATGTACGGGTTTGTTCATACATGCAGCTATTGTTGCTACTCCTCTAAAAAGTGGTCCACATTGGATCACTTTTCAGAGGGTGGCCACAAAAGTCTTGTAGCACCATCTCAAGCTGGAGGCTTTAGGATCTCCCTTCCGGTAGTCAGAACACGGGAGCAGGTGTCCAAATGCACCAATTCAGAAGAGGAAAAGATGCCGCTCAAACTGACCCAACATATTCACGGTGTATGGCCTCAACTGGTGCTACTCTGGCCATGTACTGACGCATTTCGCCCCATCCACAGGGCTTAGGCACAGATGTGTGTGGGGCGAAATGCATTGGGGCTAGGCTGGAGCAGTGCCAGCTGAGGCCATACACTGTTACTATATCGGGTCAGTTTGAGTGGTGTCTCTTTCTCGGTTTACCCACTTTTCACAGGGAATTTGACAGGCAGTGAGGAGACAGTGTGTTCCCATCTCCTGTCTCAACCTTCAAATTCTGCATAAATTCTGCATAACACACACAATATTTCTGGGATGCTGTACACAACATCTGTAGCACCCAGGTCCGGAAATAAGCCTGAATTTTACGTTGTATAGCCCCCAGGCATATAAACGCTGATATCTATCTATTGAACATTTATAAATGCATATTAACACATATATGCAATTGCCAGTGTGAATAAGGCTTCAGAGGTCATATTAGTTTTTTACTTTTAAAACATAACATCTTCTTCCCAAACTGGGCACTGTGGGTAATATGGATTTTTACCACTTTAGCCCCAGAAGGATTTACCCCGTTCCTGACCAGAGCATTTTTTTGCGATACAGCACTGCGTTGTTTTAACTGAAAATTTTGCGGTCCTGCAATGCTGTACCCAAACTAAATGTATGTCCTTTTCCCCCACAAATAGAGATTTCTTTTGGTGGTATTTGATCCCCTCTGCGGTTTTTATTTTTTGCGCTATAAACAAAAAAAGAGACAATTTTGAAAAAAAAAATCAATATTTTTTACATTTTGCTATAATATCCATAAAAAGGAAAAAAAAATAATTTCTTCCTCTGTTTAGGCCAATATGTATTCTATTACATATTTTTGGTAAGAAAAAAAAATTCACAAAAAGGGTATATTGATTGGTTTGCGCAAAAGTTATAGCGCCTACAAACTATAGGAATAGATTTATGGTATCACACTGCACCTCACATATAATAAATGCAAGTATATAAACATATAAGGTGCAAGCCTTGCACCTTATATGTTTATATACTTGCATTTATTATATGTGAGGTGCAGTGTGATATGATTTGCGATATTTAAAGCGGCAGCTATCCCCCTTTTCTTATTAAGACATTTTGATCTTTTTTACATAGACATTTTTATTTTTATTCACTGAATTTTTTATTCCTTATTATTTTATGATATGCTTTATACCAGCATGTGTATTAACTATTAATATTAGTTTTTTGCATCAAGAGTGCTGATACTGGTGATTTTTCTATATTAGATTTATTCACTGGGTTGTTAATAGATTTATAGTATTTTTATTTTTTTTACTAGTAATGGCAGCGATCTGTGATTTTTAGTGGGACTGCGATATTGCGGTGGGCAGATCGGACACTTTTTTGGGACCATTGACATTTATACAGCGATCAGAGCTTTTAATAGCCACTGATTACTGTATAAATGTCACTGGCAGGGAAGGGGTTAACACTAGGGGGGCGATCAAAGTGTTCCTTGGGAAGTGTTTGTAACTGTATTGGGGTTGAGCTGACTGAGGGAGGAGAGAGATTGTTGTTCCCTATCATAGGGAACACAAGATCTTTCTCAACTGCCCTGCCAGAACGGGGATCTGCTTTGTTTACACTCACAGATCCCGTTCTGTCACTGCAGGGAGCGATCACAGGATTCCGCCCCACCCACTGATTGGCTCCCTCGCTAGCCAGTGGGCGCGTGCGCGCCCACAACACACATGCCCGCCGTACAGCTAGGGTGATTTGCACAGGAGAGCCGACTTGCCACTGTCAAACGACAGCGGCTGGTCGGCAAGCGGTTAAAGAACAAGTCTGAAAATTGAAACTAAAATAATAAAGCCATTTCCTTACCTCTATGCTTAAGCCCTGGTGGGCCGGGCAAAACGCTGAGGCTTTCACATGTACACACCCTTACTAGGATCGGCTCAGGTGTGCAGTGGTTTTTTGCTTTGATAAAATAAGGATCCATAAGGATCCATAAAACTTGTTGCTTGAGATGGATCAGGATGGTTGAATAACGCAAAAGTCAACAATTTAATGTAAAATTCCCATGTCATCTAATGATGTGTAGGTACTAGAGATACAATTATTATTATTATTATTGGGAAAACACAAATCTAGAATTACAGAAGCTGCCATTGCTTACTTGTTTTTGCAGGTGTAAGGTCTAGGGCTGCGTTATTCCTTCACTACTAGGGGAGTCACTGACCCAGAACACCCATTTGCCTAGTGGATGCCATATTCCCTAATACCCAATATGCTCATTATTACTACAGGCTAGTGACACAATAAGTAATGCAAGATCGATAAAGAAGACAGTACCGGCAGTCAGTCCCCATTGTCTGCCATTAAATTCACTGTTCCCCATTACTGGAGTGGGATGTGTTGAAAGAACAACAGAATTGCTTTGTACTGTTTACTGTGAACTATATATACTATGTGCATTATACCTGTCCAGCAGGTGGCACTGTAGTATTATAGTGTATAGTTCTTGTATTCTATGATATAACAGGATGTATCTCTGTTATATGCACTTGTTTGTTATTAAATTCCTGTTTCTTGTTCCATGATAAAGCTACTCCTCCATGAAAATAAAGTATTCTCTGCAACCAAGAAGCTTCCTAAGCATGATTTCAATACTCAGCCAATAGGATGAGTGCAGGCAGTTTGGTGCCCCCTTTTGTTCATATACCTATAAAGTTTTATCTCGGTCCTCTGTCTCTCCTGCAGTCACCAAATGGCCACCCACTAGGCCACCACCTGTGGCACCTCATCATTAATATATTTTAAGGGTATAATAGACTGCAATATTGACTTCTTGTTTGTGAAAGTTAAAGTGATTGTAAAGTCTTGTTTCTTTTTCTATAAAAATAACAAACATGTTATACTTACCTGCTCTGTGTTGTGGTTTTGCACAGAGCAGCCCGGATCCTCTTCTTCTCAGGTGCCTCTTCTGTGCTCCTGGCCCCCTCCCTCCTGTCGAGTGCCCCCACAGCAAGCAGCTTGCTATGGGGGCACCTAAGCCAAGTCAAGGCTCCCTGTGTCCATTCAGACACTGAGCCGCAGCCACCCCCACCCTCCTGATTCGCTTACTGACTTTGACAGCAGTGGGAGCCAATGGCGCCACTGCTGTGTCTCAGCCAATTAGGACGGAGAGTCTTGGATGGCCAAGACACACGTGGACATCGCTGGACAGAGATGGGGCTCAGGTAAGTAATAGGGGGGCCGAGGGGGGCTTTTTATCTTAATACATATAAATGCATTAAGATAAGAACCTTCTGACTTTACAACCACTGTAAGTCTTAAGTAAACAACAGCCTAAGCTCTTGAACGGTATTTCTCCTGAAGAAGCCAGTTACAGGCGAAACATGATAGGAAATAACGTAATTGTTGCCGCTAAGAAATGATGACAGACTGCTTGCTGTGAATATATGCTTTTAATGATGTTTTTAAAAGTAAAATGAATAAAATTATAATAACATTTTTATATAGTTTTATTTTTTTGAGTTTTGTTTCTCACACCTTCAAAATTCCACATTCTTTTATACCGGTCGTAAGTTTCTGTTAAGTAGTTTATCTCTTGAGATTTGTCTGGGCTTAGAATAGGAACAAATAACGCTTTTTAGATTCAAGTGCTGGGGATCTGACAGGTTGGCAAGTAATTTGTAGTGCAAACAATTTTAGCAGATAATTCTGCATTGTTTTCCGCTCAGCAGCCTATGCAAGTGAGAGTGTATGTCTACAAAGCACAGAAAAGCATTATCTGTCATTTAGAAATGTTGGGAAACGAGATTTGTGAGTTCATTTTTTTCTGGTTATATATCCAGTACAGACTTGCTACCTTTTTCAAAAGTAAGTCAACAAGAGGAGCCCAGTTTTTTAGTGAGAGGAATAAAAGAAAAATGCATGCCAGTTGGTCTTAGTATTTATCATAAAAACAAAGCGCAATGGCATTACCAATGTCACCATTCAGGAGAATGAATATTATTCAGATCACTATTGTCTTGCATATACACGTTTATTTTTTTAAATCTACTTTGTGCTTTTTGAATGGAGAAAGCAGCCTTTTCATTCATCTGCCCGTCTTCCATTCATAGAGTGCTTTTCACTGTGGGAAGTAATAGGACAACTTTTATAAATGGAGAAGGGGGGCAGATGGGGTGGGCATAGTTGGCACTTGTGATTAGTACCTGTGACATGTTCAGCAGCTTGTATTAACCCACACAGTGCAGGGAGAGCTGAAGGACTGAAGATTTCATAGAAAATAGCAGCCACCAGCACAAGGGACGCTTCTCATTCAATGGAAGTGCTGTCCCTTGTGCTGATTTAAAAAAAATAACTAAACTTAAGCTTTAAGAGTAAAGACGCACTGATTTTGTGTTTGAAGTGAAGCAGGGCAATATCTACTTGGGTCTGTACAGCTGTCCCTGAGCTCAGTAAGGAGATCTCCATATCTAACGTCCTCCCGTGACAACCGCGACACTATAAGCAGAACTTCACACTTCTTCTCGGGAATGCACTCTTTCTGCCCCCCAGTGGATTTTTCATAGTAGTACACAAAAGAAAGCACTCCGCACAGAATCAGGGAAGCTCTCGGCAGAGCTGTCATCCATGGTAAAAGCTTTTAGAGAAAAGTTTGCATGAACTTCTGCTTTAATTAACTAAATATTTCATTCTTTGGAACATCATTACCTATACAACAAGCTGTGTGTTCTGTTTAGTTTCCTTTTATTTTAATTTATGATGCAATTTAGTAACCTACTTCTTACATTTTACAGGCGAAACTGATGAACTACATCAGCAAACAGCTTCAGTGCAAACTTAATGTGCCTAAGACTGAAAGAACAGCGATGCTGAATGGCTATCCTAGAGTCAGTGATTGGCTGCACACAGTTGGCGTAAGAAGCGACATTGTGCAGGTAAGTGTACTGTTTTTGGTTTAGAATTTGGAACGTTGACAGAAAAGGTTGAATATTTTAGATGATGAATTAGTGCATTGAGGCAAATTACTCAGTACACACACAAGTGCTCAACTAGATGTCTTCTTTGCGCTGTGCTGAATTACAGTATATGTAAACCTTATGAACTTATTTTATTTCTTGTCTTTTGATCTTCTAAATGTACCATTGAAAGCTTTTTGTCATTTCTGTTTTGATCGTTTGTTGTTGATTTTTCCAAAGAAATATGACTACAAACATTAAGGCCTCATGCACACGGGCGTATCTAAAAAAAATAAACAAAACGTCGGGTCCGAAAAAGTCGACGTTTTTCGGCGTTATGCATTGGCGTTTTTGAGCGTTAGTGAGCATCGGTGTCAATAGGCGTTTTTTAAAAAAAAATCATCCCTCTGCTATTTTTCAACCTAAAAACGACGGCGTCAAAAAACGCCGGAAAACGCTGGTACAATATTGGGTGGCGTCTGTTGGCGTTTTGTGGCGTCGGCATCAAAAAAACGTCAAAACGTTACAGCCTCAGAACGCGATGGCCATGGGTTCTACTTTCTGCTCACTAACGCCGACGCCACCTACAGCTCAAAAACGCCGACGTTTTAATGGGGCCATTGACTAACATGGAGAGCTGCAAAAAACGCCAGAAAACGCCGGCGTCAAAAAACGTCCGTGTGTATGAGGCCTTATACTTCATGGTTTTACAAAAGTCTAAAGCCTCGTACACACGATCCAATTTTCAGACCACAGAACATCGGTTTTTTGTTGGATGTTTGTCTCATGTCAAAAGTGAAGAGCGTACTAACAATACGAAAATTTTCGTATGACCAACTTCAATGTCAGAAGTGACGTAATGTTTGAACATTTTTGCAACTTTTTTAGTTTTTGAGCATGCATAGTTTCGGTCCTATGATGTTTTTCGTACGAAAACCATAGTAACAGAATGGAAATCGGACATTGCGTTGTTGTACGACAAAAAGTTACTAGTCTGCACATCCAGCTTTTGTCTGACGAAAAATCAAAATCGGTTGTCGAAAGGAGCATGCCAACGGTAAGAATTTCGGATGACAGACCGTTGAACGAAAATTCCAGTCCCAAATTTGCATCGTGTGCACAGGCCTTAACTCTCCAGCATGCTAGCATCTTACTTGCATATGTTGCACTGTTGGTTTTCGTACGAAAAACATCATAGGACCGAGACTACGCATGCTCAAAAACTAAAAAAGTTGCAAAAATGTTTAAACATTACGTCACTTCTGACGTTGAAGTCGGTCGTACGAAAATTTTCGTATTGTTGCTCTTCACTTTCGACATGAGACAAGCATCCAACAAAAAATGGAGGCTTTAGACTAGTTTTTTTTTTTTTTTTGTAAAACACAGATCTATGGCGCAATCCCAGGCGTGAAATAACAAAAACTCCCCAATAAGTACATATATTATAAAGGCTTTATCAGTCCATAAAGGTCCATAATTGTAAACAAAGTCCATAATAAAAACTAATTGCTGCACAAAGATAGGCGGCTCCACCAAGAGACCGGAATTGATTCGTGGAATACAGTAGAAAAACACAAGGGGCTGCTACTCAATGCAGTATTAAAACTTTAATATGGCAGCCAAATTTACACTCACATAATTCCACATTTAGAATGCTTGTAAGTATAGTTGTATCTATAGGAGGGATTGTTCACCCACAAGGGCTCTGTCGGCAGCAGCTAGCAGCAAGGATGGAAGAGCCGCAGAGCCACACGTCACTTCCGGTTCTGTGTTCCATGGTGGTTCCCGGCGACTTCCTATACCAGACTTTCTAAATAACAAACATGTTATACTTACCTGCTCTGTGGAAAGGTTTTGCACAGAGCTTCAGCGGCCCTTGGTGGTACCTTGTGTCTTGGCCTTCACTGCACACCGAGACGCCGAGAAGGTAGGAACGACGATCGACGACGGCTGTCTCGGGAACACCCACTTGTTAGGGAGGATATCTATGTTGATATGAATGTTCGTAAGATTTACACCTTAATACACTCACATTTAAACCGACGGTATAATTTCAAAATTATGACGTAACTCATCGTCGGGGAACACAAAAAGATGACATAAGGTGCTTAGTTAAGGCCAGAGAACCACCTCGGCGGATAGAAACACGTCGTTA
>BLSH010103942.1:383326-417973 GCA_018402905.1 Glandirana rugosa | reverse complement strand
ACAGCGTGAGGAGAGGAGAAAAGAGCTGAAAACCGGCTTGTGTGAAAGGAACATGATTATTAGTGCAGTCCCAACAGTGCTGATGATCTGCACCGACCAATGCTGCCAATCAGTGCCCACCAGTGCTGCCATTGGCTCCTGCTAATCACAGCCACTGAGCCAATTAGGAGAGAGTAGGGGCACGTGTGAATGGACAAAGAACAGCAGCTCGGGGGCAAGCAAGCAAGCTGTCTGCTATGGGGGCACTCAGCAGGAGGGAGGGGCCAGGAGCTTTAGCGGGGGACCATAAAATAAAAGGATCAGGGCCGCTCTGTGCAAAACCTTTCCACAGAGCAGGTAAGTATAACATGTTTGTTATTTAGAAAGTCTGGTATAGGAAGTCGCCGGGAACCACCATGGAACACAGAACCGGAAGTGACATGTGGCTCTGCGGCTCTTCCATCCTTGCTGCTAGCTGCTGCCGACAGAGCCCTTGTGGGTGAACAATCCCAGCAGGGGGTGCAATCACAGGAGGCCGTCATATGACTGCCTTCCAGAACTAGCCGGCAGGTGGCTAAGGTAAAAAAACCTTCTGCCTTTAGAACCACTTTAATGGCTGTCCAATACTGAAATTACCCAGTTTTGTGTGCCTTTTTCCAACCTGCAAATATCACTGACCTTTATGCGAGCATCAATGGAAACGGTAGTATTTAGGAGCTATTTAATTAATGGCAAAAGATCAAAGAATGATTTACATTGAGGGCCAGTTCACACCACATGCAGTCCAGTGTGTTTTTTTTATGCTTCAAAAATGCATTGAAAGTAGGTTATATGGTTTTCAATGGTATTGTTCACACCAGTGCAGTCAGTTCCAGTGCGTTCCAGTTCCAGAAAAAAAAAGTAGAACATGCTGCATTTTTCCTGCACTGAATTGTACTGGAACGCGGTAAATCACATCAAAAATGCACTGGAATGCACCAAACACACAGCGGAACGCACCTAAATGCACCAAAAACGCACTGGAACTCGCATGCCCTTATAAAAAAGGGGGAAACGCACTGGACTGCATCAAAAATGCATCAAAAACACACTGGAACGCACCAAAAATGCGCATGCAGAAAAGCATCCAGAACGCATCTGGACTGCGTTTCTATGGTGTGAACTAGCCCCAAAGGTGAATAGAAAAAGAGGGGGAAAAATGCTCCGGAACTCATCAAAAACACACTGTAAAGCATCAAAAACGCACCAGAAAGCATCAAAAACGTGCATACTAAAAAGCATCCAGAACGCATTTTGGACTGCGTTTCTATGGTGTTTTAACACGCACATACATCATTTGTTACTAGTATAATGTGGGTTTGAGGACCTTGTGCATTTGTAACTGCACTTTTACTGATCCATGCTTGGTAAACTTATTGATGTAAAAGTTGGTAACAAGACAAGTAAAATGTAAGTATATAGCTTCAGTCAGAGTAGATATTTTTGGTGTAATTTAGAATTTATACATGTACTTTGGCTGTAAGACTATAAACGCAGAGATTCGGTCCTTCCCTCTGCAGATTGTGGGAATTAATTATCACTTTGGTGCTGCTTAACACTCTCTCCTCCCCCATGCATGCCTTACCCGCTGATGTTGCTGTATGTTCTGCACTGGATACTACATGTTCTGTGCAATCTGTTCTCTAGAAGCAAAATAGATTTTCTGTTTTACAGCATTCTTAGCTTGGTTTTTATACATTTTGATTGCATTCACGTTATTGGGGGAGATTTTCTAAAACTGGTGCATACAGATTCTGGTGCAGTTATGCATAGTAACCAATCAGCTTCCTGGATTTTATTGCCAAAGCTTATTTGAAGCTGAAGTTAGAAGCTGATCGGTTGCTATGCACAACTGCACCAGATTCTGTGTGCACCAGTTTTCGTAAATCTCCCCCACTGTGTCTTTTTTATTAAAACCTGGAAAAGACTTAAGCCTCGTACACACGGGACGACGATCGTATACAACAGGTCGTACGCGGAATCGATCGTTAGTACGCATGATTAGAACAGCCGCCATATGACGGTCGTAAAAGGGAGTTGTATGAGCAGACTAGAAAACTTGGTAGTACCAACAAGCTCTCGTACGACCGTTGTATCGTGTGTACAGAGCAGTTGGTCCAACAAGTTGTATTGTGCAAAACACGCATGCTCAGAAGTCAGGAACGGCCGGATGCTAATTACATGCACCTGAACGTTCTTTCTTTGGTCGTACGATCGTGTAGAGCAGTCAGTATGCTAGATACAACAGCCAATATACGATTTGAGCCGATCGGTCGTACGATCGTCGTCTCGTGTGTACGAGGCTTCATGCCCACAGGACGTTTTTGGATGTTTTTACAGCTGCTGTTATTAGCTTCAGGCGTTTTTTTTTTTCAGTCAATAAACTCCCCAGCATGTTATCCTATCTGTTCATGCACACATAAGCCCCGTACACACGATCAGAAAATCGTATGGAAAATACTGCCAATCGTACAATATTCGGATCGTTAGTACAGAGCTTTTAAGAGCCGATCATCCGATATTTTCCATCCGGACAAGATCAGGCATGCAGGAAAAATTTTCTTGCACTCTGCCCAATCGTACGATTTTCGTTTCATCAGTACAGCTGTCGTTCGAAAATGCAATGCAAATACACTACAACACATAACATCGCTTCCAATTTTTTTATTCTGTCGTGCGAGAATTTTCATTACTAAAGTAAACTCTTCCGATTCGATCTGAGATTAGAATGCGGGGGAAAAAAACGGACGATCATTCGCCCGATAATCTCATCGTGTGTACCGGGCAATAGGCTGTTATCAAGTGTTTTTGGCTGGGGCATTTTTGAGCTGTAAAAAAAACACCAAAACTAGTGGGTTCTGAGAGACGTTTTTCAGCTGTAAAAAACGCTCAAACGCTGAAAAACGCGGCTCACCAGCAGTTTTGGACACTTTTGATCCAAAAAAAGTGCAAAAATGTTACTGGCGTTTTTATAACGTTTTTTTTTAAACATCCTGTGTGCATGAGGCCTTAAAGTGGTTGTTAAGCCACTATCTCATATTTATATCAACCCCTCTGTCAGAAAAAAAGCTGCATCTTAGTGCCTGTGCTTTATAAAAAAAATGCCAATTTATACCTCATTTGACATTGTCTTCCAGCGATCACATGACTTCAGGCTTTCAGCTCTCCCCATCTGATATCTCCAGTGGACGGGGCCGAGATTTCCCTGCTGACGTCAGCCACGGAGGAGCTGGAGGAGAGGAGCAGAGAGCCTGGAGTGATCGCTGGAAGACACTGTTAAAACTGGTAGAAATCAGCTTTTTTTTACAAAGCATAGGCACCTAGGACACATGTTTTTATCTGATAGAGGGGATGATATAAAGATCAGATAGTTTTGAAACAGTGGGAAGAGGGGCAGATCAGTGCTACTGAGAGCTGACAGACAGGGGGAAGGAGGGCAGACAGAGGGAGGCACGGTGTCAGGGCTCAGCAGCCCTGATATATTGTGGTCAAAGTACAGGGGGGGAAGGTGGAAACTAGCAGGATAAGCCAGATATTTCGGGTGATACAGAGGGCCAAATGACACCACACAAGCACTGTGCTGTATATAATGCTTTATAGGAACAGGAGCCATTTTTATTTTTTTTTGGGTTAACAAACGATTTAACAACCACGTCCAGCCCTATAGGCCAGTGATAATAACGGTTATTTTTTTTCCCCTTTTGGCTGTCCCCCCTCCCCAACGTGTCTACAGTTAGGCACCCTCACCTTATGATAGGATTTGTTTCATGGTTCACTTTTCTGTTGTTACCTATTTCCATGACTGTATATTGTACGTGGAATTTCTTCTTCTGTATTGCTTTAAAAATGTAATAAATTGTTTTTGTAACAAAAAAAAACCCTGGCAAAAGAGGCTGTAACACAAGTAATCCAATACAAAAGGTAAATAAAAACTGTAATGTTGCACTAAATAGCCCACATCAGATGGGCTCCACTCTAGTTAGTCCAAAAGTCACTTTAAAAACTGTAGCAATAACTTGGTAGGCAACTTGCAGCTCCCAATGATTCATGGGTGGTGGATAAACTGAAAAGACGAGAGAAAAAAAAAGGGAAATGCAACTCTAGTGCAATTAAACTGTATATTGTAACTAAAATAAAAAAATAATAAAATCATTGCTTTCACATTTGGAGGAAAGTGCACTGGCACATCAATAATGTGTGTAGTCGATGAAGAAAGATACTTTCTGTATCCTGATTGGTTTGGTTGCCATGACAACATGTTTCGGGGTATGCCCCCCTTTTTCAAGTCAGACTTGGGGAAAAAAGGGGACATGCCCCCAAAACACACATGTGTGTGGTGTTTCTTCCCTTCAGCGGAAGCCTCCCGAAGCTTTTCACAGCTGCAAGTGAAGCCAACCTTATCCAGCAGCATGTCCACACTCCTTATGACTGCACATGTTTACATCTTCCAATGTTTTTTGGCCTGATCCAACACACTCTGGTTTGCCAGCTCTGCAGCGGGGTTACAGGTGCCGGATCTTTGGGTCCATTGTATCTGTCAGCTGCATAATAGGCTTGCACACGTGAAACGCCAAATAGGATACAGAGAACATATCTGTTCATCGGACTACACACATTATTGATGTGCCTGTGCACTGTCTGTCAATTGTGAGTGCAATGATTGTATTTTTTATTTTAGTTACAATAAAAAGTTTAAGGAATATATCAACCCAGAATTTCATATTCCTGATATGTGCCTGCTGTACCTTGTACTTTTATAAAAAAAAAAAAGTATCCTGTTCTTTTTGTATTGTTTCCTTTTTGTGAAATATGTGGTGTTTCTGCCAGTCCCTCTGCTCTCCTAATAAAAACTGACCACACTAGGCATGAGAGCATAACGTGGTCCGTTTTCTAGCTGTGCTGAGAACTAAGCCTGCTCTCCTTCAATGATTAGACTTCTGCTGACATGCCCCACCCTGCACAATCATTCAGTCGAAAGATCAGTATGCTGCTGTTTTCCCTCCCCCAGCTCTCTGAGCTTCTCCTGCAGCTAAGAACAGAGGGTATGTGAACACATAAAAAAATAAATGGGGAAAAAAACAGGTAATAATGTATTTCTAATGTTTTTCACTTTATATATACATACACGTTTTGCCTTTCATTTCTATTTTAACCTGAATAGATTGTTTTACTAGGTGACCATTTACATATGTGCTAGGGTTGTGCTTCTCATTTTTTTCTCTCTTATAACACAAGCAAGCATTTGACTAGAGTAGCTTCACATTAATCACTTGCTCTGTTAAATGTTTGTTTAATTGGATTTAATTTTTCGCTTGGATTTGGTCACTTTCAACACTTTTACTAGCAGTGGCTATGTACAGTTGACCATATAATAGTAGATCTACAAACAAAGCATTGTATAAGGCCTCATCTACACGGGCGTTTTGAAAAAATGAGTTGTACCGTCGGGTCCGACCCTAGTTAAAAATCAGTGTTAACAACGTGATTTCATCTGCGTTTTGCATTGGTGTTAATGCGCGCTATTGAGCGTCAGCGCTAAGTTGCGTTTTGTTTAAAAAGACATCCCTCTGCTATGTTTGGACATTTTAAAACATAAAACGCCGGCGCTAAAAATGCCGGCTGACGTCACTACGGCACCAGTGCACGTTATTGAGCGTTTTGCCAGCTCAGCGTCAAAAACGCCATAACGCTGCAGCTTCGGAACTCGCGGGTCCTATGTTAGATTTACAGTTTAAGAACACAGGCGCCAACTACAGCTCAATAACGTCAATGTGTGTATGAGGCCATTGAATAACATGGTGTGGCATTCTTAAAGCGGAGTTCCACCCAGAATTTTTTTTTTCAGCGTCCACTCTTTTAATACTAAATAGATGTAACGTTTTGTTTCCTTACTTTCAAACTGCCTAGTAATTACATGTATTTCTTACTCACAATTTTGTTTCTCTCACTGCTGGACTTTTCCATTTTAGGTGAGGGCACCTGAAGCCCATCTGTAGTCTCCTGGCATCTCTTCCTGAAAGAAGTGCATGGTGGGTAACCATCATGCACTCCTCGATCTCGGTCTGCCTTAAATCGCGTCATTTCCTGTCTGGAAATAACACAATTTTACAGTACAGGCGGTCCCCGGGTTACAAACAAGACCGTAGGTTTGTTCTTAAGTTGAATTTGTTTGTAAGTGGGAACAGGTCCATTGTTTAAGTGTAGTTTCAGCCAAAAAAACAATTTTTAAGCTTTTTGCATAGCATAGGGAAGGGGTAACACCCCTGTAATGTTTGTTTTGCTGTCTATGTTTCTGTTCAGAAGATTTCACCTCACTTCCTGTCCCAATGAGAATTGGATTTTGAAAATTTTAAGTTGTTGTGGAAACAAACCTTGGTGATAAAGCTTCGGTGGAGACACCTTTTTCCCATAATAACTCTTACAGGAGTGAATTTCCCTTCCTAGGGGGAGATTTCCTCTCACTTCCTGTTGTCTCCCTCCGTTTGTAAGTAGGAGTCATTTGTAAGTCAGATGTTTGTAACTAGGGGACCGCCTGTACAGGGAAGCCCACTGACTCCTGGGAAATGATGAGTCATATCTCCCAGGAGGCCAGGGGAAGCAGGAAGTGAGGAAAAGAGCCTAGGGCCTAATAGGGGCAGATTACAGAGACCACCTAGCAACAAGCAACTTGGGGTGAGTATAAAATAGTTTTTTCCTTCAAAGGTAAATCTATATAGGCAAAGGACTTAAATGATGTAAAAAAAAATTTCTGGGTGGAACTCCGCTTTAAGCTGTAAAAACAGCTCAAAAACCCGGCGTTAATATCGCCCGTGTATATGAAGCCTAAATATTCACAGGAAAATTCTCGGTACATTCAATGACTTGAATAATGTTGTTGCAAAATTCTTCAAAGTTTCATTTGCTTTTAGGCCTCATACACACGTGCGTCTGATAAAAAATATTTTTTCGGCGTTTTGCATTGGCGTTAGTGAGTGTCGGCGTCAATAGACGTTTTTTTTAAAAAATCAGTCCTCTGCTATTTTTCAACCTAAAAACGTCGGTGTCAAAAAACGCCGGTTAACGCCGGTACGGCGTTAGTGAGCGGTTTGCCGATTAGCGTCAAAAAACGCCAAAAGGCTACAGCCTCAGAACGCACTGGTCCCGCGTTCAAGAAACAGCTCACTAACGCCAACGCCCTCTACTGCTCAAAAACACCGGCGTTTTTAGAGGGCCATTGAATAACATGGAGAGCTGCAAAAAACGCCCCTTAACGTGGCGTCAAAAAACACACGTGTGTATGAGGCCTTAATATTCAATTTTGGAATTAATGTCATTTCATGAATTTGGAGAGTACAGGTATTTTTTTCTGGTTTTATTTCAACGTTTTTTTTTTTGTTTTTTTTTTTGTATTTAAGTGCAAGGTCTGCTTTTAGTAGTGAAGCAAGGATAACATAAGATGGCTCTAGACCTTATTTAGTCAGCAAAGCAAAGGTAGCTCTCCTATTTCTATTCTTACAGACTACTCTAAACAGTATATGAGTGTTTCCAAAACAAGTAGCTAATATTCTGGGTGCCTGGCTTGAACGTAATATCCTGCAATGTTGTAAAATGACTGGGGGGGGACAGGCAAGGGTGGGGTGAGATGATGTGTGTGTTTGTATATATGTATATTGAAAGACAGGGAACAGTTACGTAATTTTTTTTTTTTTTTTTTACAGAACAGTTATGTAATTATTGAGACTTCATTGTCAAATTCTAGAGCTTTAGCATTAAATTGAGATTTAATTGCACACTATTCCTATTTTTAAAATTAGGTTTTACAGTAATAAGCAAAGGCATGCTGTGCTCCTTATTCTAGATTGCACATCACCCACAAAATTATACCGTTTTGTCTGTAGAGAGTGCTTTTGATGGGCTGTGTTCTTGATATAATGTGACATTGAAAAAACAGAGCCAAGGAAAGCTAATGCGAAAGCTATTTTGGCTGCCTGCATCCATTGTGTTCTTGACTTGTAAAGTGATTTGAGTGGAAAGAGGGACATATTTTGTTATTGCTGTAATAGGCATGCATGCTGAACCCCTGGTGGTGACATCAGGATGATTTCATCATTATAGCCAGTAAATTACAGTGAACAAACGGACCAAAAGGTAAGGTTTTAAAAAATAAATTATTGCACTGATCATATTTGGCAAGTTATTGTTTTGTAAAGCAAAATATATATTGTGCCTGAAGAATTTTAGGCTGGCCATACAGGGACAGGCATATGTCATGCTGAGAATGGCGAGTTCCGAAACATCTATCCTTTGTAGTTCTGCCAACATGAATTTGTGGCACATTCAGAGGTTCAACAATTCTAATTTCAGTAGTTGGGTAGAGGAAGGGTAGGCTTCCCTGAAGAGAGGACTGTTCAGGGATAGCCTAAAGCAGTGGTTCTCAACTCCGGTCCTCGGGACCCCACAACAGGTCAGGTTTGCAGGATAACTGAAATACATCACAGGTGATATCATTTGCTGCTCAGCGATTGCAGTATTCTAGTCTGCATCTCCCCAAGGTAATACTTAAAATCTGGCCTGTTGGTGGGTCCCGAGGACCGGAGTTGAGAACCACTGGCCTAAAGGCAAATACAGTAGGAGATGTAGAGAAAAATCTAGGACTCATAGAGATCCACTTCCTCCTGCTCAGTAGAAATGAGCTCAAGTGTCCATCAAACTCCAAACTCCCGTTTTTTTCTTTTTGTACTCAGTGAGCTACGGTCAGGGTCATTCCCCGTGCTGCAGCTCATGGAAGCTGCAAATAGTGGATAATGTCCCAGCCCACAACTATTTGGACTACAAAAAAAGAGCTTTGGATAGAGTGGGGAAGAGATAGAACCTCAGGCTGTGTTTCCATTTGTGGTCTTGTAGGGGTGATCTACATTCATTTCAAGGTGTCACCAGGAAGAGAGGAGAAATTAGAGCGATGGGACAGGAAAACGAAGATAAGCAAAGGCTTGCTTCAGGGGCCAGTATTAAAGAAAAATATCCAGGTATGGATGTTATCTACATAGTTACATTGGTCCACCTTGCACCTTGTAACTTTGCATATCCACTTGATGACCAGCGACATACCAGTTGCTGGACTTCAAGTGGTTATACGGGGATGGTGCCTGCATCTTGCAGGCTGACTAGCCACTGGATTGCTTTTACAAGCAGTGGGAGGGCATGTGACGGTCCTGTGCGCACGCAAACAGCAATCGTCCCACATGTGAGGTATCGTCACGAATGTCCAATCATGGGCAGCAATTCTAGCACCAGACCTCCTTTGTAATTCTAAAGTGGTAACCTGTAAAAACTTTTAAATCATCGCCTATGGCTAGTAAAATATACGTAATTTTTGGCGGTTTCAGGGTTGTACACAATTTTAAAGCATGACATGTTTGTTATCTATTTACACAGCATAACATCATCTTTTATATTTAACCAAAAGGTGTTATTGTGTGTTATAAAGTTATAAAGTGTGATATATTGTGTTTATTTCGATTAAAATTAAAAAAAATTGTGTTTGCACAAATACCATGTAACAAAAAAAAAATTGCAACACCCACCAATTTATTCTCTAGGGCCTCTGCATAAAAAAATATATAATGTTTGGGGATTCTAAGAAATTTTCTAGCAACAAATACTGATTTTTACACTTAGACCCCTTTCACACTGGGGCGTTTTTCAGGCGATATTGTGCTAAAAAAAAAAAAAACCCTATAGTGCCTGAAAAACACCCCCCATCCACCCCAATGTGAAAGCCCGAGTGCTTTCACACTGGGGGCGGTACACTTGCAGGACGTTACAAAAAGTACTGCAAGCAGCATCTTTGGGGCGATGTAGGAGCGGTGTTTACACCACCCCTGCCATTGAAATCAATGGCAAGCGCTTCCGAAGTGGCTGCACACCGAGAAAAGTGCACGGCGTGCAGGCACTTTTAACCCCTTTTTAACACCTTGGTGGGGGGGTTAAAAGCGCCGCGCTCCCGCAGGCATAGAGGCGCCATAGCACCGCTATAACAGCGGAGAAGCCCCAATGAAAGTAGCGGCGCTTTACCGCTATAGCCCCGCGAGGCAGTGACATCATGCTCTCCAACTCCTTCAGAGAATGCTTCGCCCAATGCAATTATGGGGTCAGTGAGGGCTTATTTTAAAATTAGTTCTCCATGGGCAAACTACATTTTCTTTAGTTTTTTTTTTTTCTAGAGCAAATAGAACTAATGGTTATGCATTTGTATACTTACAGGCTCGGTTCACGCTGGTGCGATGCAGAAACCCTCCGAATCTAGTGCGGGTTCCCACATTGCACCTGAATCGCACAGAGATCTGCGAACCCCTGCAGGTGTCAATACAAAGTTAATGACACCCCAAATTGGTTGGCAAATCGCAGTGCGAACTGTGAAATGGTGCAGGAATCGGATCGCATAAGTGTGAACACCCATACCATCCGATTCCAGTGCAGACCAAAAAAAGGGCCCTGCACCATCTTGGTGCGAATGCGATGCGATCTCAACCATACAATTTGTATGATGCGAATCACATGAGATGTCTGACATTGCACTAATGTGCACTGGCACACAGTGTCTATTCAATTGTTGGAGTCCAATATCTGAGTATCTTTTCTCACCATCTGCGGATTACACATAATAACTAGATATCTTTCTAGGAGAAAAAAACGATCTGTTTCATGCTTTCCTAATTACTTTACCTGGAAAATATTCGTATCAATTTTCTGAAATTCCCAGTGGCTATAAATGCCAAATAGCAGTGCGGCTATTATTTACTGCAGGGGATCAGGTAGGTAGAAGACCAGTGGTACAGGAAAATCATCTGAGAGAAGCGTAAACTTAGATGACAGTGGTAGTTGCCTATGGTTTAAGCACGTCTGAAAAATATGACAGCTGCATCTCTCAAAATTCACATCATGCCATGTCTAAAAATAATTACTCTATTAAAACAACAGGTGTTATTATTTTTAAGCTACAAAATGCTAGTCACCGGTTCAGACTCTTCGGCTGAGAAAATGGTCCACTGCATTATCATCATCATCATCTAGCTATCATTGGGCAAAAGTGCTGTTTCATCCAGATGAATTAATAAGAGCGGCTATGCTTTTGTGTCCCGTGACAAGATATCGGTCAGATAGTAGAAAACTATTAGACTTTCCACTTTGACATAGAGGTAATAAAAACAAGCGCTATTCTTCATACAGAAAAGACATCCTTATACCTGGAACCATGAAAAGGCTATTTTCTGTAGGTTAGTTTGAGCTACTATTGGCTTTAGAGTGATCAAACACCTGAAAAATTAAAAATGGGCTATTAATGGTGCTTTCTATTAGATCAGACTTTATCTTTTTTTGGGTGTTGCATTTCATAAAATACCTTGCACTAAATTTTGGGCCTATAACAGGAAAATAATCTTTCAGTGTGTCCTAAATGCAGAGGGCACTGCACATGCATGGTGAGTGGTGACATATTCGACTGGAGCTAATGCGAATTTCTCCTAAACCTTGTAAGTTTAGGAGTTATTTACCGTAACTACAGATAAGATATAAGCTTACCTGTAAGGACAATTTTATAGTCTGATTTACTACTGCTTTAACTCAAGAGATATGGAGCCTGTTAACAGAGAAGGCTGTACCCAGCTATTGCGCACTGATAGGCGCAGTTGAGCGGTCATTGTTAACAGGCTCTGTGGCACTAAAGAGGCTTGGCAAGGGAAATCAGTAATTCTGAGCCTATCATTTTATGTAGTTCAGCTTTACTGAGAAGTCCTAAGCATCTGGCCTTAGTGCCGCCCTTCTCAGCGCTGCCTGAGGCAGCCACCTCAATTGGTCTTGTTAGTGGCAAAGCCCTGCTTGTAAGCATACTATTATTATCCCCTTATCAGGGGTGTGTAAATGTTTTAAAAACTACTTAAAATTGGGGTCCCAATCTACTTGTTCCTCATGACTCTCTACTTGTCCTGATAAGAAATAATTTTAACCAAAACCGTATTTAATTACAAAAGTGGAACTTCTGCTTTAAAGGAAGATGGCCTCCTGACATGCCACAATTGGCATGTCATTTTTTTTGGGGGGGGGGATGGGGCCGGGGACCCTGTTTTCACAGGGAGCCAGGTCCACTTCCTCTCCTAGAGCTGCGGCTCCGGAAGGATGTTCGCCCCCCCCCCGGTGATCTTCTGGGACACATCACAGGTTCCAGAAGATACACCAGCCATTCACAAGGTGCAGCGTGATTCGCGCACGGGCAGTGCGTGCCCGGCTTTGAAGCCAAAGCCGGGTGCCCACACTTGTGGTGCTGGCGCCGCCGAGGGGGAGAAGAGCAAGCCTTCGGGCGACCGCATCACTGGAGCCTGGGACAGGTGAGTGTCCGATTGTTAAGAGTCAGCAGCCACACTTTTTGCAGCTGCTGACTTTTAACTGGGTGGAACTCCGCTTTAGGGTCTTTTCATAAAAATGAGACCGTCTCATTCAGTTAGAATACTACTTTAAGGCCAGGTTCACACTGCTCCAACATGAAAGTCTTGCGATTTTGCCACAACTACAAAGCAACTTCAGGCAATGCCTGTGTAATCTTCAGGTAATGTGGGATCCAAATCACCTCAGTTAAGAGGAGGACCTGACTTGGATGCAACTTCCATCTCTTTAATGGGCTGAAATTGGAAATAAGTTGAACGAAAGTTGTGCAGGAACCTTTTACAAAGTTGGATCAACACAAGTTGGACCAGTTAAGAAGGCTCTCATTGGGAAACATTGATTTTTACATGTCATGCGATGTGCTCTCAAAGTCGGAATGATTGTCACGTCAGTGTGAACTGGGCCTTAACCTGGAAATGGCTTTGCCAGGATGGAATATATGAAGGGTTAATTTTTTTTATTAGTTAGGTGCTTTTGGGAATGTCTGGGACTTTAAAATACTAAAGGGGGCTTTATGTCGACTTAAACTTTTCATGTTTTTAACACTGCGGTGTAAACCTCCTACTCGCCTCCCTGCCTGTCTCCAGCGCCGCACCGGGGGACTAGCAGGGAGGGGAGTGCAGTGTGATGGGCACCAATTGGGTGCCCGTCAGGAAAGGGGAGTGTCGGGCTCTCTTAACGCTCAGCAGAAACACATATGCTGAGCGAGTAAATGAGGCGCAGTCCCCAATGAGGGGAAAAAAAACTTTATTCCTTCACGTTATCTTCGCACACGAAAGCACTTGAGTACTTAGTACAAGGGCATGCTGAGCAGCCAAATCAAGCTCCAGTGTCCACTCCATTAAGGGGCACAAAAGAGTAAACCCTGCTGCTTGCCCGCAGTTGGGCTAAATGTAAATAACAATCACCTGCCCGACACCCGGAACTGCATGTTCCGGGTGTCGGGCGATATCATTTGAGCATCCCTTAAAATTTATAAATTCATAATTTGCTTATTTTGGGTGAGGTCATGGGGTTCTGAGGTAACTGTGGTTGGACGGGCACTTTATAGTGATCTCTCACCTCACTGAATGTGTTTATGTATATATATGTATCATATAGATCAGGGATCCCCAAACGACGGCCCTCCAGCTGTTGCAGAACTACACGTCCCATGAGGCATTGTAAAACTCTGATATTCACAGACATGATGGGAATTGTAGTTCCTGAAGGACTGGAGGGCCATAGTTTGGAGACCCCTGATATAGATACACATGCACACTCACTACAGATGGGCTTTATTTGATCAGATTCCATGACAGAGCTTTCCCTGCTATTGCTCCCTAAACAAATAAAGCTGGCAATTGTTTTAAAGTGTTTGCAGCTATGTAAATATTAGTTCAAAGAATCCTGATAATGTGCCTAAGACAAATATAACCTGTGTACTACTGACCCCTAATGTATTTGCAATGAGACTTTTATAGCCCCACACATGTGCGTGTAATCAGCAGCTCCTCTGTTGTATGTTTTCAGTATGTCAGCTGTTGTGTTACATTCCTGTCACGTAGTTACAAATATTAGAATATATTGCCTGATTCCAGGTTGGGAGCATTTTCTGTAAGCAGTTTGTATATGAAAATATCTGCTCTTGTACGAAGTGAGGAACACTTTTCATAATCCTATAATACACGGTGCATTATGATGAACTCGATTTAGGTTACTGTGTTGCCTGTGAACACACAGCCCTCTCCAAGCACCAGGTGGTAAGTTTGACACCCGCCCCGTATTTATTTTTAATTTTAAAGCCCGTCCATTTTGCTCAATTTGCTGTCTGCTTTATAAATAGGCCACCACAGCGGAAAGCCCCAGAGCTGTCAGTCTCACTCATGTCACAAATAAAGCCACCCTCCTAATGTAAAAGTATGTGCTGATTTGCCTGATTCTGAGAGGCTCCTATATTTGACCAGTGACTAAGTGGTCATTGTAATATCATAAGCCCCTCTGCATTCAGTCGCTGTCTATAAACATTGAGTCTCCAGCATACACAGGAATGAGCCGGGCTCAGATTCTGCTGGGAGATTAGTCTGACAATAATGGACTGTTGTTGCTGCACGGAGCAGACAGAAATTTAGCTAGCATGGATCACAAGCAGCCAGTCACACTGAGGTGCTTGAAAGGATTGTTTTGTAGAGACGTTCCAGACAAGAAGGTATGTTGGGTATTTCATGTGGCTGGTTCTCACGCTTGTCACCTGTTGTAAAGTGGGACGTTACGACGTTCTTTTTGTCTTTTTTATTTTACTAGGATGACAGTCCAGTTTGGTTTTCAAGTCATAGGCTAAATAAGTTCATACCCGTATTCAGTTTAACACGGTAATTGGCAATAAAGTGCTGAAACGTCACTGGATTGCATGATGGTTACGCAGGTAGAAGTCAAGCCTTGCAGAGCTGGTGAGCACAGTCCATTTCACTTAAGGGACACTAAGGCTGAATTATTAAAGGAGCGGAAACTCTTCACTTAATAAGTTGTCGATGTATTCACTTTGAATACTTAACCCTTTCCTGCCCACCCTGTCATCCCTTTAAAAGATTCTGAATGCCTGAGGGGGTGGTAAAGATCGGTGATCATGTGGCCACTGTGATTGGCTGTCAGTGGTCACATGATTGGGAAACAGTCCCACCAGCTACTGATTTCCTATTGGGGACCAAGAGCTGCCTTTGATGTTGAGCGCACTCTCAGCACAGAAACATCGGCCGCCCAGTGACACGTGTGGCATGGGGCATTAAAGACCTTTTGCTGACACACATGCGTTACATGGGCAACAGCGGTTAATCATGTGCTGATTAAATAAACAGGAATTTGCTTTTCACATGATGGATTAATCTGCATTTGTACAGACGTGTAACCACACTGCAAATCTCAGAAGCAAAGATCTGATTCCTGCAGCTGGGATTAATAGTTGTGTGTAGAGAGCTATGGCCTCTAAGTCCACGTGGTGCAATCACAGGCTATCGGTGGCCGCAGCTATTCATGACTGTTTACACCTCCAGCGATTGCCTGCAGTGATTGTGTCTGGACACACTTTGTGGCCGCAGCTATGCACACAATGCTGTCAGTCCCAGCCGCAGGAATCAGTCAATTCTTACCACTGGAATTTGCAGTGTGGTTAAATGCCCATGTACATGCAGCTTAAGTGAGCTGAATCTTCACTCAACTCTTTGGGTAAATCAAGCTAATTTTATCTGCTTGGGTTTGTCTGTTCTTCCTGTGTTTTGTGGGTTCATCATTGTGCTCCAAATTGTGGTTGGATTGCGTGCGTACATAAAATGTGGTAGTGATAACAGGTGCTATGCTTTTCTAGGGCATGGGCTGGTTTGAATTGCACTGGTATACTCTATAAACCGCAAATAATATGTTGCAGTTGTATGAAAAATGGGGGAAAGCATGTTTAAAAGAGTAAAAAAAGGTGATTTTTACATCCCTGCTGAGAGCAATACACAATAAGATGTTAAATCTAGTCCAGGGCATACAGTGCTCACCCATTGTCTCTTTGGTTCTTCTTCAGGTTTGTGATTTGTTGTACAGTAGTATTTGTGACTGTTGAAGAGCATAACCATAACCATAACAACCATATCTACCAATAACGTTACCCAAGAAACAACACTTAATGCCCGTACACACGGTCCGATGGTTGGTCAACAATGGTCATCCAACAGCTTGTTGGCCGATAATCCAATCGTGTGTACGCACGATTCTACAGCTGATTTCCAATCGTCGCCCAACAGAAGTTGGACGACGAGACTAGAAAACTTGTGTTGGCCAACAAGGAGTTGACCAGTTGTTGGCTTGTCTGTACAGAAGTTGACCAACCAAAAGCTGGAAGTGCAAACACGCATGCTCGGGATCCAGGAAGTGTTCGGTCGTGTAACCTGTGTTCCTAATTCACAAATCACATTCACCTGAATTTCCTCGTTATTCGCTCGTAACACGTCACTACGTTTGGGTTTGTTGGCCGATTACTTGCTTCACGTTAGTATGCTAGACCAAACCGCTGTCGCCCAATTTGGGAAAAAGTTGGACGTTTGGTTGACCAACCATCGGCTTGTGTGTACGAGGCTATAGACAGGTTAAGTTGGAAAGGGCAAGGCCACAGCTTTATTAAAGTTTTTACATAAGCAATGTTCCAGTCACAGGTGTACTGTGAGTACCTCTTCAAACCTTAACTGGACCTAGTTTAAAAGGCCTGTTATTACCATAAGTTCCAGACAGACATAGAATGGTCAGACTTCCTCTGAAGGGCATAGCCCTTTAAGTGAAACCTTTATCACTGGCAAGGTAAAAACCGCCTGACGACCGACCTGAAGCTGTGACGACCGACCTGAAAGAAAAAAGTTGGGGCGGGCGGGTAACTCTTCTTTCTGTTCTTCCAACTGTGAGTGAAGATTATACCTCCAAGAGGATCTTTTATAGAGTTCAGGCCCAGTCCCTCATCCCGTGCCAAACTAGCCAATTATCTTGACCCGTTTGGATTTATAGCTCTTGACCACGCCCCTGTCGCTAGGCCATGGTCCCTGCAGTTGAGGCTCCCTTTCCCTATGTGATCAGGTGGCCTCCATAAGTAGTTTTTCCCACTTTCACTCCCTTATTGCTTCTGAGAGAAGAAAACTTTCTTTACCGTTTTTATATTTACCCTTTAGCTCTGCTTAGTTATAGGCATCTTTAATAAGACAATTCAATCATAGTAGTCTATGTCAATAAAACACACTTAAATATGTCTTCCATAGAACAGGCATGTGGACATACATCTGTTTGTAGCACCAGGACCTGTATTGGCTCTTGTGTGACTTAGCGCTGCACTTCCTGTTTATTATCGGTTTTGAGTCTGTGTCTTGACTCTTGTGCTGCCAGCTGTATTTATACTGTGTTTTACCTAAGCGTGGGGTATACCTTGGTTTCTTGTGTGACTTGTCCGACACACTGCATGGGTAGCACCCTTCGGGAGAAGGTGTAATCTGCCTTTGTGTACCATCCAGACCAAATACATCTCCCAACTGAGCGCAATACAGAAAGGTGTTGTTGCTCTGGGTTTTGCTTTTGGACTGCCTTAATAAGCTCAATGGATGCTAGTTGATGTCTGATATCTGAAATCACAGATGGCAATAGGACTCTAATCCAGGGTTCCGTGGAGCCCTAAGGATCCTCCAGAGATTGCTAGGGGTTGCTTTGTTTTTTAGCTGGTTAACCTGTGCCAACTTAGTTCCAGGGCCAATACTGCTTAGCAAAACCAGCACATGACACAAATTATCTTTTTAGCTGTGTAAAGGTGGCATTCTGACCACCACTTTAAGGCCTCATACACACGGACGTTTTTTGCAGCTCTCCGTGTTAGTCAATGGCCCCATAAAAACGCCAATGTTTTTGAGCTGTAGATGGCGTCGGCGTTAGTGAGCTGAAACTAGAACCCACGGCCAGCGCGTTCTGAGGCTGTAACGTTTTGGCGTTTTTTGAGGCCGACGACGCAAAACACTCACTAACGCCAACAAACGCCAACTAACGCCGTGCCGGCGTTAAACGGCGTTTTTTGACGCCGACATTTTTAGTTTGAAAAATAGCAGAGGGATGATTTTTTTTTTAAAATGCCTATTGACGCCGACGCTCACTAACGCCGATGCATAACGCCGAAAAACGCAGATTTTTTTTCCTTGACGTCGGGCCCGACATTTTGTTTATTTTTAAAGAAACGTCCGTGTGTATAAGGCCTCATGGTTGCAATATTCCTACTGTCCACCAATGTAAGTGGCCTTTTTCCCAGTGACCCCCCAGTGAATTGGGTAAGGATTTCCTAAAGCAGGGTATAGACACCAGCTGAATGAAAAAACGTATGAACGCCCCATCCACACAAACAAGGTGAAAGACGGGATCCCTGCTGTCAGAATACACTGATCAGCGCTGCAGCCTTTCGGCTGCAGTGGCTGATCGAATTGAAATATTTCCAACAGTCTTGTTTGACTTTTGTCAAATAGGGAGGGCCACACACAGATCAAAATTTGGCCAGTCCCTGCAGAACCGGTGGCATTTCAATCTGTGTGTACTCACTTTAAAATTTGAAAATTATTTTAGGGATCCTCTTGGCTAGGGTAAAAAGGTTGAGAAATGTTGCTGTAGAAAGTACAAATGACTGCAGCATAAACCATGCTATTTTTGCGCCCGATAACTTTTTGTTCACCTGTGAAATGGTATTGGGGAAATGCGTGTAATAACGTGTTAAAAAAATAAGTACTCCAATGTCATGCAGGTAGGTTAATTGGATTCTGTCTAAAAATTTTTTTTTTGTTTTGGAGTGCAGACGGACACCTGTCAATTTTTATTTCTTTCCGTGTCCCCGTTTGGGAGATTCAACCCCTCTTTTTGTCCTTGTGACCGTTTATTACGGTTCGTAAAAGCGTTAAAAAAACGCCAAAACAGGAATGGGGGGAAAACTTCAAATGGGAACATTCGTTTTGGTGAGCCTGGTTACAACCGGAGATTCCCATACTTTGCAGGGATTTCCTCTCACTTCCTGTTTTGGCTTTGGGACAGAAAGTGAATAGAAATCTTTGCTATGGGACACAGGAAAAAACAAAACAAAAACAAGCTGACAAGGGTTTTACCCCTACCTTCACGCTACAAAATCGACCTCCAGATCCATTCCGGATGCATTTCTGCATGTGCGTTTTTGGCCCGTTTTGGATGCATTCCAGATGCTTTTGTTCCTGTGGGGGGGGGGGGGGGGTTTGCACTCTTCTGTGGTTCGGTTATTTTTTGATGCATTTTACTTCATTCTAGTACAGTTCTGTGCAGGAAAAAAGCAGCATGGTTTCCTTTTTTTTCTGGAACGCACTGCACTAGTGTGAGTTATTTGATTGGAACCCATCTTACCTACTTTCCATGCTTTTTTGATGCAGAAAAAAAAATCACTGCTCTGTATGTGGTGTGAATGGGCCCTTAGTCTAAATTTTTTTTTAAAAGTTTTGCCTTTAGCTTTACTTCAAAGCGGAGTTCCACCCATATTTTTCACTCTTCACCATGCAGCACTAATGTGCATCATTAAAATGAATTGGCAATTTTTTTTTTTTTTCTGTTCACTTACCTGATTTATACCTATATCTAATTTCACTTCCTCCTTTAGGGGCCACGGCGCCGTACATCATTTCCGTTTTTTTCTTTGGCTCCTGGGAGATCTTGGACAGCTTGGCATGGCACTGCTCCCGTTACATTTAACATTTGCGTCTATGGAAATTCTTGGTCAGCTTGACATGGCACGGCTCCAGTAACATTTAACATTGGCGTCTATGAAAAATCTTGGTCAGCTTGGCATGGCACCGCTCCAGTAATATTTAACATTGGCGTCTATGGAAAATCTTGGTCAACTTGGCATGGCACTGCTCCCATAACATTTAACATTGGCGTTTATGGAAAATCTTGGTCAGCTTGGCATGGCACTGCTCCCGTAACATTTAACATTGGCGTCTATGGAAAATCTTGGTCAGCTTGGCATGGCACTGCTCCCGTAATATTTAACATTGGTGTCTATGGAAAATCTTGGTCAGCTTGGCATGTCACTGCTCCCGTAACATTTAACATTGGCAACTGTGGAAAATCTTGGTCAGCTTGACATGGCCGTGCCATGTCAAGCTGACCAAGATTGCACCGCACTGCACATGCGCGAGATTGGCTGGGTAGTCAGCATGCACGGAATCCAGGAAGAAGGACACTGTGTCTTCACATGCCGACACTGGAGATGGCCGTGCTGTGCAGGAACTTCACAAAGTAAGGAAACGATGCTGCACAAATAGAATACGGGGCATAGTTTACAGCAGGCATCCTCAAACTACGGCCCTCCAGCTGTTGCGGAACTACACATCCCATGAGGCATTGTAAAACTCTGACATTCACAGACATGACTAGGCATGATGGGAATTGTAGTTCCTGAACAACTGGATGGCCATAGTTTGAGAACCCCTGGTTTACAGCATACCTTTTGTTACATTGCAGGGGGCATGAGTATTCTAGGGGTATTTTTATCTTAACCACTTGCCGACCGCCAACCGCAGGTTGACGGCGACAAGGTGGTTCGTTATCGCATATCGCCGTCATATGACGGCGGCTGCGATAACGCTCACTGTGTTCGGGAAGGGCCAGGGAGCGGGTGCGGCGGCTTCGATTGCCGCCGGCTACCCGCGATGGCCCCCCCGGAGCCCGGAGTGAAGGAACGGAGGTCCGTGTATGTAAACACGGACCTCCGTTCTGTGAAGGGGGAAGGGCTGTGATCACAGCCTTCCTGTATACGGAGGCTGTGACCACTTCCCTTCCCCAGCTAGGGCAGTCCCCCCACAGTTAGAACACGCCCAGGGAACATAGTTAACCCTTAGAGCGCCCCCTGCAGGTTAACCCCTTCACTGCCAATGGCATTTACACAGTAATCAGTGCATTTTTATAGCACTGTTTGCTGTATAAATGCCAATGGTCCCAAAAAAGTGTCAAAATGTTCCGACGTGTCTGCCCCAATATCGCAGTACCGCTAAAAATCGCAGATTGCCGCCATTACTAGTAAAAGATAAAAAAAAATAAAAACCCCAAAAATGAATTCTCATCATCCGTAAACGCGACCACTTTTGCGCAAACCAATCAATAAACGCCGATTGCGATTTTTTTGTATTACAAATATGAGGAAGAATATAAATCGGCCAAAAACGGTGAAAAAAAATGTTTTTTTATATATATTTTTTTGGATTTGTATTTTAGCAAAAAGTAAGAAATTTGTTTTTTTTTGCAAAATTGTCGCTCTTCTTTTGTTTATAGCAGCGATCAGAAATGACGCAGAGGTGATCAAATACCACCAAAAGAAAGCTCTGTTTGTGGGGAAAAAAAGGACGCAAATTTCGTTTGGGTACAACGTCGCATGACCGCGCAATTTTCAGTTAAAGCGACGCAGCGCCGAATCGCAAAAAGGGCTCTGGTCCTAAAGCTGGAAATCCTTCCGGGGCTGAAGTGGTTAAAAGTCATCTAAAAGTTATTTTAAAAGAGAATATTAAACGAAAATTTATTAAACGATCTTAAAGTCAGATTTCGGCTGGGACTCTGCTTTAAGGCATGAATGCTAGTCCTCCTTTTTTGTAAGCTCTGTCCCCTTTGTCAACTATGTTTTGTTGCTTGTGAGGTTTATTTCATTGCAAAGAGAACCCTATATTATGGTCTATAGCATTTGAGTATTAGTTTGCAAGGCAATCTTTAGCATTGTGAATGGCCATGTAGCCTGTATTACTTAAACACACTGATTAAAATTGCAGGGCGGTAAGAAATGTGGGGTGATTTCATGGTGACATTACAATATTCAGTAGCCATGGTAGCAGTTGCAGCAAGGAATGTGTGATTAGTCAGTAAGAAATGTCCTGGTGCTGGCAGAGTGATGTATAGTGTGGAGTATGTCAGCTCCGCAGTCATGTGTGCAGCCAGCTCTGTATTTCGGATGAAGTGCTGGAGGCAGCACAGAAGTATTCCTGACGCCTTTGCATGTGCTAACTCGTCAGCTAGTGAATACAATCTGTCTTCAGAATCCAGAGTTGGGAACGACTGCTCAGGCGTTGTGTTTACTGCTTCAGTCTTGCACATGTAGATCTGGAGGAGCACAATTGTCTTCATCTCAAAGGTAATCTTGGCGTGATCGCAATGTATATGGTTACGTTTTAGGTTCTAGAAACCCTCATGTATTCTTAGTATTATTGGAGTAAAATACGCATAGCACAGTTCCTATTAGGTCTATTGTATTGAACTGATTTGCTGTTCTCGGGAACATTGAAAATTCTTAGTTTTTGCTTAGATCCCCTGTGATGGTCTGAGGATCTGAACTGTGGACACCCTAATATGTTTGATGATATTTGGCTTTTTATCTATTAGTATAGTAAATCTACACACATTACTCATTTTAGGAGATCGTTTGCTTTATCATTGACCACAAACATGGTTTTTTTTTAACGTGTAATCTGGCATGTTTATTTGATATAGAAAAAAAATGAGTACCTCCTATCTTTGCATGTCATCTACGAGCACTAATTGCAGCAGTTTTTGTGGTTGCTGCGGGCTTTCCAACATGTTGTTTTTGAAACACAGCTCTGGCTTCACCTGTTTAAATTATCGAGAACTCCCAATTTCTGTAGTCCTAATCTGTTTATCGGTGCATATGATGGTATACTGTGTGCTCTTCTTATTACTATTTTTATTGATTTTTCTAAATTTATATGCATTTGTGAGCCTGTGAAATTGCAGAATGCATTTTGGAGGGACCTTTCAGAGCATTTAAAATGTTGGATGGCTAGGCAAAAGCTGCGCCACATTCATATCCCTTATTGCAGGTAGTCCTTAGTGCATTCAGAAATGTATTATTGCAAGTTATGCCTTGGTCAGTATCAGTGTAGTTATACTAAAAGGAATTGATTACATAAATAAAATCACAAAGCAGTACGATACAGTTCACTATATCTATATACATGTCACTATATCTAGCAGTGTTCATCAATAAAGCAGTGTTAATCCCTCTGCGTGTTTCTTCAGAGGCGGCCATTATAGACATACACTCATCAGCCACTTTATTAGGTACATCTTGCTAGTACCAGCTTGGACCCCCTTTTACCTTCTGAACTGCCATAATTCTTTGTGGCAAATATTTAACAAGGTGTTGGAAACATTCCTAAGGGGTTTTTTCATATTGACATGATAGCATCACACAGTTGCTGCAGATTTGTTGGCCACACATCCATGATGCAAAGCTACCGTTCAACCACATCCTAAAGGTGCTCTATTGAAGGGTTTCTCAACCCTGTCCTCAAGTACCCGCAATAGGCCAGGTTTTGGGAATTTCTCTTAAATAAAATAGCTGTCCAAAATACCAAGCCATTGACTCTGATTGAAAACACCTGTGCAAGATAAAGGAAAACCTGCAAACATGGCCTGTTGGGGTACTTGAGGACAGGGTAGAGAACCACTGCTCTATTGGATTGAGGTCTGGAGACTGTGGAGGCCATTGGAGTGCAGTGACCACATTGCCATGTTCAGGAAACCAGTGGTGAGATGATTGGAGCTTTGTGACTCGGTGCATTATCCTGATGGAAGGAGCCATTAGAAGATGGGGACACTATAGTCATAAAGGGATGGACATGGTCAGCAACAATACTCAGGGAGGCCATGGGGTTTAAAGGATGCTCAATTGGTACTAAGGGAGTCAAAATGTGCCAAGAAAATATCCCCCACCCCATTACACCACCACCACTACCCTGAACCGTTGATACAATACAGGATGGATCCACACTTTCATGTTTATACCAAATTCTGACCCTACCATCTGAATGTTGCATCTGAAATTGAGACTCCTAAGACCAGGCAATGTTTGTCCAATTTTCTATTGTCCAATTTCAGTGAGTCTGTGCGAATTGTAGCCTCAGTTTCCTGTTCTTAGCTGACCGAAGTGGCCTCCCGTGTGGTCTTCTGCTGCTGTAGCCCATCTGCTTCAAGATTCGATGTGTTGTGTGTTCAGAAATGGTATTCTGCATACTTTGGTTGTAATGAGTGGTTATTTGAGTTACTGTTGCCTTTCTATCATCTTGTCTGCCCATTCTCCTCTGACCTCAAAAAGGCATTTTCATCCACACAACTGCCGCTCACTGCATATTTTCTCTTTTTGTTGAACCATTCTCTGTAAACCCTAGAGAAGGTTGGGCGTGAAAATCCCAGTAGATCAGCAGTTCCTGAAATACTAAGAGAAGCCCGTTTGGCACAAAAATTATGCCACGTTCAAAGTCACTTAAACTCCCTTTCTTCCCCATTCTGATACTCGGTTTGAACATCAGCAAGTCGTATTCACCACATCTAGATGCCTAAATGCATTGAGTTGCTGCGATGTGATTGGCTGTCATCATGATGGAATCATCATGATGGAAAGGGTCCCAAGAGCTCTTCCTGCCCATTGCAACCAGATTTTCCTTTGCACTATATAAAAAAAAAAAAAGAGAAACAAAGTGGATACTGTTGGCAATGTTTTCAATTACAAGATGCCTATTTTCTTCTTTGTCATTGCTGAGTAGGGCCCTGTTCACACCTGTGTGTTTAAGGTGTTAAAAAAGTAACCCAAAAACTGTTGCTGCACCTTTGACGCATGTTCAGCAAAACACATTATTTAGAGCTCCGTGAGATCTTCTGTAATACACAATGCTCCTAACATGCATTGCACAAATGTGAGCTGGGCTACATATGTATAGAAATGTAAATAGAGGTGCATTCTGTGGACCTGATTTACTAGCATGAAAAGGGGTATGACATCCAATCACATAAAGGGAAATAAAATGTATAGCGTCTCGTGCGCATGATTGGATGTCTGAAGTGTACAACCCCAATTCCAAAAAAGTTGGGGCACTCTACATTCTGTATTTATGTAGATTTCAATGATTTGCAAATCTCATAAGCCCATATTGTATTCACAATAGAAAATAGAAAACATGTCAAATGTTTAAACTGAGAAAATGTACCATTTTTGAGTAAGAAAAAAAAAGGGTAAATTTTTAAGTGGATGGCAACAACACATCTCAAAGTTGGGCCAGGGCAACAAACAGCTGGCAAAGTAAGTGGTACTGACAAGGAAGAGCTGGTAGAACAGTTTGCAGCTAATAAGGTTCATTTGCAACAGGTCAGTTACACAATTAGGTATAAAAAGAGCATCTTAGAGAGCATCTTGGAAGTAAAGTTGGGCGCCAATCTGTGAAAAACTGTCTAAGATGTGTCAGTTTCGGAATACTGTAAAATTGCAAAGACTTTAAATATGTCATCTACAGTACAAAATCTCCTCAAAAAATTCCCAACTTTTTTTTGGAATTGGGGTTATACACCGCTTTCTTCACCACACCTTGTAGGCTACATGCTAAGTTTGTATATTCTCCCTGTATATGTCTAGATCAGCCTTTCTCAACCTTTTCAACATGGATGAACCATTGAAATAGTTCTCCGGTCTCGGGGAACCCCTGCTAAAAATCTACACCTCATGATACATTAGTGTGATGGTCAAAGGGAAGAATGCTCCTTAAACTTGTGGTCATTGGAAAAAATGACCTCCTTACAGATAGCTAAAAAGATCAATGGTGTCAGTAGAAACTTATCTGAGAGGTAGAAATTGACCATTGCTCAAGGAACCCTAGCAACCTCTGGAGGAACCTTAGGGTTCCAGACTAGATGGACTACTCAGTCTTTTTCTGCCGTCACTTTTCTGGTTGAGAATCACTGGTCTAGATGTAACGAGATATTTGAATTACTGAACATAGTTACAAATGGTTTTGTTCCTACTGTCATTTATTTATACACTACCATCATCTTCTGCAGGTCTTTAAACAATGCAGGCTTTCAGGGAGTATAAAAATAACATCGCATACGTAACTTCTTGGAAGCCATTAGCATAACATACACAAATACTTTATATGCTAGCAATACAAGGCTTGCCAAAAGGAGCTTATAGTTTAGAAGCAAACAAATGGTACAAGTAGTTAAAGTGGATCTTTCATGCAAATGGAACTCATGGCCCCCTAAAAACAAAAAGCTATACAAAAATAAAGTTTAACTAACCAAAAGTAAAAAATAAATATCTCAGCTTGGCTCCTGATGCTTTTGGGAGGTATGGGTGACATCGCAGCACCGTTTGGGACAGCTGGATGCTCCAACTCCAAATCCTCTGAGAATGTACTATTACAATAGGTTGGCCCGCAGATTTCGAGCACCCAGCCTTTTTTTTTTTTTTTTGTGGAAGGAAGCCATGATACACATTGATATTACCCTTGCATCCTGGAAATGTGCAAAGCTAAGGTAAATATATTGTGTTTTTTTTTTTGGCTTCTGTTAGGTATTTACGGGTTGGGGACTGTAGGTGCAGCAAGCAAACCTTTCATTATTTTATGGAAGGTGCATTGAGATAGTGATCAATTAAAAGACCAAATGCATTGTGGGGCAGGCAGAGTCCATAAGCTGTTATGGGAGTAGCCATTCTCTTGTGCTATGTACTACTTCCGTGGCTCTAAACACGTTGTAGCTGTTTGAAGAGGAATATGTAGTTATACGTAGGGCATTGAGGTTTGTGGGTTTGGGGAATGCATAAAAGAACATTGATAGGAATGACTGGTAGAGGAAGAGAGGAGATATTAGCAGAGATGGAATGGACACAAGAGGACAATTAAGGTACATCTCTAGAGAACAATGCTTTTCTTCTACTGTTGGGATGAGATACATAGAGACAGACAAGTCTCCTAAAACATGCCTAGACTATTTTAATGGCTTGTGAAATTTTTTGTTTTAGCCTTAATTGCTAACATACTGAGTTTAGTAGCAACGTGATGCAGTACTGCAGGTAGGTAGCAAGAAGGTGGCCACTATACTATATAAGTGATTCAGTTATATATTTTTTCTCTAGGTATGTATTGAAAATAATATTGGGTAGTGTGGAATAAGGAGCAGATGAAGGCAGCAGATGAATAAAGCCTCCTCTCCTGAGTACAGGAAATGCTGTTCTCCATCCCATCTGTTACACAAAACAGAAACGAGGGAAGTCATATTCTTTTATACTTCTATATTTTTTTTTTTTAACATACTTTATTACAAATCTTACAAATCTTGCTTACATTTTAAAATACAACATCTCAATTATTATAATTCACATATATTGCAACTACATTCTTATTCCTACATCTAACACATTTGACACCCAATCCTTTTCTCTCATTCCCGAACACTAGTCATCACCTCTTCCTTCTAATAGGAAGTCTAGGCAATACTTTCATATGCTATTTTCATTTTATATCCATTATTACCCTCCATTTATATCAGAAGTTAGATAGGAGTTACTCCACTTCACTCAAATTTTATAATAGGATCAGAAATACAACTTTAACCCATTGACTGAGGTGTAGGTTGAATCCATCTTTCATAGTTCTGTGCTTTTGCAGCTTGGTTTACAGAATCTGGAATCATGATAACTTTAATTTATAAAACTGAAAATTAACAAAAAAATCATAGTCTTAACAATTCTAGGCAGTACAAAAATTAAATTACTGTAGTTGTGTACTAATTAATAATTAAAATAAAAGAATACCTATATTTGTCTTCCCTTGTATATCCCTTTACAGCAAGCAGCACAATGGCAGAGGGATGAGCAGGCCTCTAAGCCAACCAGGTTAGAAGTAGATGATAAATGCCCTCATACGAGGAGTACAGCTTACATGCTGAGCAGGTGTTTGCATTCTAGTGACCCTGGAACAGTGCTGTTTGTAGTGCTGGAACACACCACAGACTCCTTGCTGCATTGGAGTCATCAATGTGATTGGGTATACAGGTACAGATGAAGGACCTTACACAGTACATGCTCCAGGAAGTCTAACATTGCTAAAACTGCAAGTAAATATAATTGGCCAATGACAACTATGATCTTTTTAGCAATTTGTAAGGGTGAAATGTTCCCAGTGACCACAAATAATTATTATTATACAGGATTTTATTCTAGTTTGCAGGAGCCCAGTAATTTCGGCTTGGTTAAAAAAAAAAAAAGACTTAGACAAGGCTCAGCCTTATATACTATACTAGTGCAGTGATATGCAATTAGCAGATCTCCAGCTGTTGCAGAACTACAAGTCCCATGAGGCATAACAAGACTCTGATAGCCACAAGCTTGACACCCAAAAGCAGAGGCATGATGGGACTTGTAGTTTTGCAACAGCTGGAGGTCCGCTAATTGCATATCCCTGTACTAGTGTAATGAAAACTGAATGTCCAGGTTAGTCTGCACCACCATGTGCTCCTTTCCATATGACAGAGGGATTAGAGAAGGCTGGAAAAAAGGGTCCTGCCTTGGCATTCTGGTTGGAAGCATGACAAAACCCCTTTGTGTTTTGAAATTCTGATCCTTAAGATGTGCTGACTATCTGCTTTTATTATACTGTACAGTGTTAAGCTGCAAGGGTTGTAAATCCTCCCATTAGCTTACGAATTTCTTGTATTTGCATTAGTCTCACTGTTCTTCCCATACAAGTCAAAAGGAATGTAAAAGCAGCTTGATGCAGCTTAAGAAAAGGTTAGAAGTACCTCAGAATCAGCATTGACTATTTTAATCCTTATGATGCTAGCTTTAGTAAATAGATAGGTATAATATAGGAATATAAGGTATAATATAGGAATATAAGGTATAATAGGAATGAGCACCGGCTGGTGACCCTAGAAGAAGAGGATTGGGTCTGCTCTGTGCAAAACCATTGCACAGAGCAGGTAAATATGATGTTTATTATTTTAATGAAACATATCAAGCTTTACAATCACTTTAATGCTTGGTATGTAAGAGAAGAAAACACAGGCAGTCTACTACTGCTACTGCATAGATAAACCTCTGGCAAATCTATGCAGCATCTGTCAGTTTTACCATTGATGAGCATATTTTGAAAGAAGAAAATGTTAAAAATACCCGTAGATATATATTAATATTTTGTAGGTGTTGATTTATAAAGAATTTGCATAGTTCACCCTGTGAAAGTGCATGTACATTTGAATAGGGCGCAAAAAAACTGTAAACAGTCTATATCCTCTGCTGCTGCTGTTTCTGCTGTAAACAGTGTCAGTGATTTCCTATAATAATTAGCTCCATCTAGTGGGCGAATGTGGTATTTTCAAAATCAATTATTTACATTTGAACAGCACAGGATATACCCTTTTTATGTTTTTCTGCCAAATTTGCACAGAATGAATGTAATGTTGTGTTTTCAGATGCAGCCAGCAGGCAGAGCTGTGGTCCACGTTTTACATGTTTCTTTGCTCACTTGAAATCCAGCGTCTAAGGGTAAAACAAATATGGTTTATACAGTAACAGCAGGTTGTATACATTAGTGTAAAGATATATTAAAATAAAATTGACTTCAAGGCCCCATTCACATATTTTGCATTATAACATGCATTGTAAAGCAAAACAATGGATGCCTTCTAAGAAGCTGTAAATGTTATTCATTGAAACTGTTTAGATGTATGTGGCCCATGTCCATTTTATTTGCATTAAAATGCATTGTGATGCCCAACAGAATAATGAAAATGTATGCAAATGCACTACAGTGGCTGTTAAAAAAAAAAAAAAAAAAAAACAACGAACAGCAGCAGACACAGATAGAGCTCCATTCACATTGTACGACTCCATGGTCGTGTGACTTTGGAGTGCAACTTTGATGCAACTTTGGATGGGTACAACTTGAATGTAATTTTGGCTTTGATCACTGATAATGGACAACTATTGCACAACTGTCGCATGTAAAACATTCAGGTGCGACTTTTATGCAACTTTTGAGGATTAACATTGAAGTCTATGGCCCTTGAGTCGCATGAAAGTCAGACCAAAGTAGTGCAGTGAACTACTTTTAAGTCACTGCGACTTTTAAGTCGCATAGATACAAACAGTACTCATTGGAAAACGTAGAGTGCAACTTGTCAGGCAACTTTGATGTTCACCTGACAAGTCTCACAGGTGTGAATGGAGCCTAAGTGTAAACCATCCTCACCTGATTGCATTGAGCCGGGGTGCATTGTGGTGTGTTGCTTCATTAGGCAACCTTTTTTAAAAGTAGTGGGCTTGTAACACACCTCAGTGAATTAAAAATTAGGGCAGTCTGCTTTTTTCCATTGCAAAGCAGGTGTATTCTTTGGAGTGCCATTTAAAATGAATGGATGCTTTGTTGTTGCGGTAATGCCTGCATGTGTGTTACTACAATCCCCTGTTCTAAACAAGCCCTTAGCGTTTCTCTTTTGCAGTTGTATGTGTAGCCAGGTTCTCCCTCAGGAGTGGCTGGTAGTTGTGGTCCACCTGCCCGCTGCCCTCAATCACACAATTTCCACACACCCGGAGTCACTGAACAGGTCGGTACTTTGTTTTGTTGTTTTATTTAGGGGTTAAACTTGGATAGGGATTAGGGATGACTGTGGGATGCCCAGAAATTGAGCACGGGACCTTCTATATACACCTCCGGTATATACACTCCTCCTTCAGCACACTACTTGCTAACCGTTACACTGCTTGCTTCACTGGTCTAAAGGAAATTTATCAGACCTCCGTGACACTTACTCTTCCACCACAGCTACCACATGGTGAGGCCTGCTCTGACTGCTAGCTGGGCCTCCGGACCACCCTTTGTGGGTAAGGGTCGCATGCTCCCATTTGTGAAGCCATAGACCCTCAGTTATGTAGCTAAGTATGTTTGTGATAGCTGGGCACTGGATGAACTACAACTCCCAGCCCACCCATCTTCCAGGCCCATCCGGCCTTCCTTGTGGTCTAATGGTTCTCCTTCCCCTTGATTGACTTCTCCGACCTCTACAGACTGCACGTTATACCTTCTCAGCCTTCTCATCCAACTCCCAAGGGCCGCCACTCAGAGACTATTTGGTGGATCCTTTAAAGAGTCTCTTTCCATGTAGAACTCAGCTGCTGTCCTGCTTCCTTGTGCCACCCCAGGAGCCGACTCCCACTCCTGACTGCACCCAAGCCCCAGGCCGCAAGGTCACCCCCCCCTCCTCTCCTGGGTGAAGCCTGATCTTCAGCTCCATCTACATCCCCATCTCTTCCTCCTGAACTCTCCTGACACCTGCTGGTAGATCGTTGTATTTAAGGAGGCCTGCCCCCTGCCAAACCAGACTGTGGATTGGTCTGGGCTCCTTGTCATACATCAAGAAGTGACACCTCCCCATCCATCCCCCTTTCCAGAACTTTCAAAGGGGAGGATTCTCCAAGGGGTTTTCCTTCCTTCCATCTCCAGGCCCTCCCTGAGCCACTCCCCAGCTCAGATCAAAACATTCAGGCCTGCTCTTACTGTCAGGCCTGACTAGATTTTTCCTCTCCCACCAAAAAATCTACTAAATTAAAGCACCTATACTGTGGGGGGCGCTATATATGCATCTGCTTTTATTAAATACATTGTTTAGACATTAGTCCATGCAAGAAATCTGTATTTGAGCCTTGTGTTCAGTAAGTTCAGTAACTGTTGGAATCTCCCTAAATAAGACCCTCATCCAAAAGTTTCCGGTAACTGCTGATTTGACTTGCACAGTAGTTATAAGGAATTTCAGATCATTCCATTTCCTGCTTATGATAGAGTTATGGCATATTCATATTCCTGGAATTCCTTGTGAACAGCTTTCTTCAGGTCACGACACTGCATCACATCCAGATTGAGGGCTGAACTCTTGCTTGCCATTCCAGAATATCATTTTCTTGGTTACTCCTGTATTTCGGGGTTACATTTACTCTGCTTTGTCTATTTTGATTCCTTTTTTTTTTTTTTTTGTCACATGATCGTTCTATCATCAAAAAAATTTGGCTCACACACAAATATATCACATGCAGGTAGGTGAACAATTGTTGAAATGATTATATAGAGTAAGCCTATAGCTGCTCCTTTTACTGACCTTTTTCTAGTTGATGCATCTATCCAGTTCTACTGAATGTCCTTATTCACATGGCCTCATCTTCTGTAAGAGCAGTGTGTACATCAAGCTTTCACAAATCATTTCAAAAGATACGATTTTGGGAAGCTTTGTCTTTTTTGTAGCTCTTAAAGCACAATTTAGGTCCAGGTTTACAGTAGGAATGGTATTATTTAGATGGTGAGCTGTATTGGATTTCTGCCAGACATATTGTTTGGTGTTGAGGCCAAATAATTCAATTTTAGTCTCATCTGACCATACACGTGGACATCTTTTTCCATGTGGCCTCAGAAACTTCAAGGTGCGTTTAAGGTGGTCAGATGAGACTAAAATTGAGTTGTTTGGCCTCAACACCAAACTATATGTCTGGCGGAAATCCACTAAGCTGAGCACACCATCCTGCCTGCATGCAAGATGGCCATGGGCAGAAATGCCTTTGAATGTTAAGTGAATTAAATAGCATTTTTGGTTTGTGGTGCTCAGATGCAGAGTTAATCAGAGTTGAGATCTCAGTTTGTTAGAGAATTGGCCATAAGAGACTGTTCACTTAGAACCCCTGTGAAACCCAACAAAACAGGAGTTTTGCTCTGTGGGGAATGGGAAAAATGGTGCCCAGGTGTGCACTGATGGTTTCAATGTAGATACTGTAACTCTAGCACTTGTGCTCCTCAATAAGCTTACCTTGGCAAGCCCATCCCCACTTAGGTGAGTACTAAAGCAAGCCACGCAATAGAACATTTAAACATGAGCTCTATAGCTCCCAGCATTTGTTTCTACCAGCTTTTATCTTTTATCAATTTTTTTGGTTTTAAACGTTTTTTTTTCTTCTTTTTTTTTTTTCCAAGCTTAGCTGATATTGTCGCGTGTCGTAGAAGCCAGGCAGCGGGTTCAGAAGACTTGTCTGATCTCCCGTGCGTTTAGGTCATTAAGGTGGTTATGATCTAATCTGCTTTCAGTTATTTATAACCTATAAACAAACCGCTATTCTATTCTACTAATTGCACAAAAGAAGGCATACCAAGTGAATAGAAGAATTAGTGTTCTTAGAGCTGTAGTGGTGTCAGAGGGCTTAGGTGCTGAGCAGGTCAGGCATTTGGCTTGTACTGAACCAATAAGATTAATTAGAGTGACACTTATTCTTTCTGGAGAATGGTGCCTACAAGCGCTGTACTCTGAATGTAAACCTACTTGGCACTCTTGCTTGACCAGGTTACAGAACTGCAATTGGCTAAGATCAGACCAAATATAAAGTGTGTTTTGTGTTATGGCCCATACTTTGAACATATGATCTACAGCAATTCATAATACAATTTATTATTGAATCTCAGATGTTTTTGGACACCCAGTGCATACTCTTTTGGATTTTTTTAATGAATGCTAGGCTAAACAATACTAAAGTAAATGTGGAGAAGTTGCCTTTATCACCAAATAGGCTTAATCTTTCATTTACAAAAAAATAAAAACAATGGCACCAGCTGCTTTTTGCTTTGGAAATGGATATTGGGTATTCTTTTAACCTATAGTTTAACTAAATGCACATTATTATTCTCCTTCTCGTCTTTCCTCATTTTTTTTGCAACTATCCTATGATGTTCTACATCTTTTCCCTGCTCTGCTCAGAAAAGTCTAATCATTTTTCTAGCTTTTTTCCCTCTAATCTAGACTGTAAGCACTATCGAGCAGGGCGCTCTGATTCCTCCTGTATTGAATTATATTGCAACTGTACGTCTGCCCTCATGTTGTATAGCGCTATGCAAACTGTTGGTGCTATATAAATCCTGTATTATAATAATAATAATCAAGATGTTTATTATTATTTTAATTATTCGCACAGGCTGCTGAGCTGGTCTCCTTATAGAGATTGACTGGCTTTGGAGGACGTACCCAGACCCCGGTGGACTGGATAGTTGTGGGGCTAGCTTGGAATGTAACCGTCAAGTGCTGGGTTATGCATTGTGGTTCTTTCAAGAACTAAGTGTACTGTGTTAGCCTCAGAATAATTTCCGGGCCTAAAGCCTGGCACAGCCACAGGTGTGACTTTTTCTCTAAAGACTCACTTCGTAATAAGTCATGATAAGCAGTGTGAGCCAAGCACTCTTAACACTGAGGCCCCTGGGCACCATTTCAAAACCTGGAGCAGAAATCATCTAGCAGGAGCAGTGAATGCTGTCAATCAATACCAGTTTACAACGGGATCTGGGTAAACTTTTTTTCCGGTCTTAAACAGGTTACCTCTTAAAACACCCTACTTTTAAAGGAAAGAGTGTAATCCACTTCATACGGAAGGTATGAACTACCATCTGGAGAAAATCCTAGGACCCTTAGGGACTAAGTCTCTACGGACTTAGCGAGTTCGGTACAGCAATTTCAGTCGTTAGTGCTTCGTCCTACCATTTGACGGGGGATCCTGGCTCCTAGGTCTGTACTAGACCCTCTCGGGTGTCTCGTAGTCGGGTCCTCATATTAGTCAAACCGTATGATGTAGGTAGACCCGGTCGGTTCTCGATACTCTTAGTGGTCTTACAGAGGTAGACCTTGGACACTTCGTCTGCTCGTTCCACGAAGTCCCCTCCTTTCTGTATCTAGTCCCGTTTGACTAAGGTGTTCCGTTACTGTCGTAAGTGACGAGGACGATCTACTAAAGACGAGGTCCAAAACTTTACCACGGGTCCCCGGAGTCACAATTCTCACGAACCGAGTGTGACGAATAGTACTGAATAA
>BLSH010103942.1:342251-355914 GCA_018402905.1 Glandirana rugosa | reverse complement strand
TTTTTTATGCTAGCCACCGGGTTGCTTAAGGCCTCATACACACGGACGTTTCTAAAAAAATAAACAAAACGTCGGGCCCGACGTCAAGGAAAAAAAGTCGGCGTTTTTCGGCGTTATGCATCGGCGTTTTTGAGCGTTAGTGAGCGTCGACGTCAATAGGCGTTTTTTTTAAAAAATCATCCCTCTGCTATTTTTCAACCTAAAAACGTTGGCGTCAAAAAACGCCGGAAAACGCCAGTATAATAATAGGTGGCGTTTGTTGGCATATTGTGGCGTATTGTGACGTCGGCGTCGGCGTCAAAAAATGGCCAAACGTTACAGCCTCAGAACGCGATGGCTGTGGGTTCTAGTTTCAGCTCACTAACGCCGACGTCATCTACAGCTCAAAAACGCCGACGTTTTTATGGGGCCATTGACTAACATGGAGAGCTGAAAAAAACGCCAGAAAACGCCGGCGTCAAAAAGTGTATGAGAAACACTAGAAACAATGGTTAAAGGAGATGGCGATTTGAAGCTGACGGTAAGGCCTCATACACACGGGCGTATATAAAATAATAAACAAAACGTCGGGCCCGACGTCAAGGAAAAAAAGTCGACGTTTTTCGGCGTTATGCATTGGCGTTTTTGAGCGCTAGTGAGCGTCGGCGTCAATAGACGTTTTTTTTTAAAAAATCATTCCTCTGCTATTTTTCAACCTAAAAACGTCGGCGTCAAAAAACGCCGGAAAACGCCGGTACAATATTAGGTGGCGTTTGTTGCCGTCTGGTGGCGTTTTGCGGCGCTTTTTGACGTCGATGCAGCCAAGGAACGCGCTGGTCGTGGGTTCTCTGATACGCCGACGCCATCTACAGCTCAAAAACGCCGACGTTTTTTATGTGGCCATTGACTAACATGGGGAGCAGAAAAAAACGTCAGTAGAGGCCGGCGTCAAAAAACGCCCGTGTGTATGAGGCCTAATTGATTATTCAGTATAGCATGGGCAGTGGGTAGACTATTCTTATTGGAGATATATTTGTAAGTATTTGTAATGTTAGAACATGTTTGGAATTGCTGGATTTCTAGGCAGCTTTTTCTACTATTCACCTTGGTATGGGTGTTTATAAAGAACTTCTAAGTTTGGAACCCATAGAATCTCTAGAGCTTACGAAATTCTAGATCAGCGATGGTCAACCTATTTGATGCAGAAGGCCTCAAGTGCACCCCCTGACATCACCAAACATAACATAATGTGAATGTGATGCTACAGAAAATTGTCAGACATTGCAGATGTGAAACAGGAGACGATTTAAGACTATGGATATGCTACAAGTGATTTTCAAAGACTGCAAACATAGGACTAGTTGGAGACTGGGGAGTATTAGACTGGAGAAACTTGCAGAGTGCCTTTTATAAATCAACCCCATTGCACGAGACTGCAAGAGATCACTGCTATTACAACCCCCTTTACAAATCAGTTTATCTTTTCTACAGCCCCTTTGAAAATATTGTGGCCACATTTGATATTTCTTCCAGCAAGATCCATAATAAAATATCAGAAGGTTAGAAAAAAAAAAAAAAAAGTTCAAATGGACATTTGAAAAGCTTTTTAACATGTCTGAGAGCACTTATTAGGTGTTTGCTGTAATCTTTCCTGACCATCAAACCATCTACTAATTTAATTTCTCTAATTTCAGAAAGAATAGTAATAATATCAGTGTGCTACCTGCTCTTGTAGATCACGCTTCCTTTTTTTTTTCTTACCTGCTCTATTATTATATTGTATTTATCATAGGATCTTGTCCCTTTTTCTAATGGGATGTAGAGGAAAAGTTAAAAACCAGCATGTTTGCTAGGACTACCTGGTTCTCGCTACAGATATGTCATTGTTAGTGCAAGGGTCCTATAACAAATTAGGAGTGCCCATGCAGTGCCATTTGGGCAAAAATCTATTATACCATCAGGAATTACGAGGGGAAATTAACCAATGCTTTACAACAATGCATTGTAAGATTTTTAGACTCTTATGTAAGTTTTGGTAATAATATATGCTTGTCTGTATCCTAAAATCTTTTGAAACGTTTTTTCTTTTTTTGTGTTTTGCAGGTTTGGTAAGCCATCACAGTCTACCTATATGGATGATGTGAAATGACATTCAGCATGTGTATATAAATAATGTCTGTGGGTTCTGTGTTTCTGTGTGTATCTATATACACTGTTTGTGTGTGTGTATGTATGTGTGTGTGTATTTATATATATATATATATATATATGTGTATATATATATATATATATATATATATATAATGTGTGTGTGTGTGTGTGTATAGATAGACAGATAACTGGATATGTATATAGTTTGTTCTGTTTTTCTGTTGGACTAAGCAATCTTCTGTCACTGCACTAAACAATGCTAAAATGATCCCAGGTAAAGGGATCAGAATTAGGAGCCATTAGTGTTGTAATTTAATTGCTTACATTAGTTATATATTGTAATTGTAAAAAAATTAACGCTAAACTATTGTATCGTTTGTAGCAGAAACCAAAGACGGTTGAAGTAATATTGTTTATAGTACCTGTTAAATAGTCAGAGGCATTGATATACAGTGTATATCAGTATCCTTCAGGGCTGCATATCCATACCTCTGACTATTCACCGGGTGCTATAAACCATATTATTTCAACCCCAATAGTACAATAGTAATACTCCAGTAGTATCAACTGAAGTATTGTAAAATAGTTGCTATCTGGCATTAAATATTTTAATTCATTGTTTCATGACATATACTATATATATATATATATATATATATATATATATATATATTTGTAACTTTCAAAGATTTTGTCTAGAGAGGGCTATTGCGTTTATACAAACTGATCACTGTCCTAGTTTATTTTAAGTTTGAATAATGGCCAGTGAAGAACAAATTTCTGCCAAAGCTTCTATATATCTTGTATATACCTGTGATTTCCATCTATTATTCAACTAATGTTTGTTGTCAGAATCTGTAAAATTTTATATCTTGTTTAAAACAGCTCCATTAGAGGAGTTTTCATTGTCATCGCAACCCAACCTAACAGTCATAGCTGTACATGTATACAAGATACATCGCTCCCAACTGTCCCTGATTTTGAGGGACTATCCCTGATTTGGAACAATGTCCCTCTGTCCTCCTCATGTGTCCCTCATTTTGGTTTGATCCATATAGTCTCCCACTTCCCAGTGCTAAACCTAAATCATTTTCTAAATTGCTGCATTTGTAAATGTTAACAACCAATATAAAGGAAAAGTAATGGCAAAAAAGCACTTGTTTCCACTCAAAAAGTTGGGAGGTATGAAGATATACCTCGCAAAGCACTTTACATTTGTTGTGTTGAGATGTTATTTACAACTATGTACAATGTCACAGTGAAATGGCTGAGTACTGGGGCTGTTATTTAAATTATCAGTGTAAGTAATAGGTCTATTTGGTCTATATGCTTAATTACAGATGCACCTCAAGGATCACCACAGATGGTACGGCGAGATATAGGGCTTTCAGTAACGCACAGGTAAAGCTTTGGTTTAATTGTAGAATATATGAATTATAGGTCATTGTTATTATTTGAACATTAGTTTGTGTTAACTACTTCAAGACCAAGACTAGTTCTGATGCTTGATGTTTACAAGTTAAAATCAGTATTGTTATTCGATTCATATGCTTTTACTGTAATCTTCAATAAAGAGCAATTTGTTTGTTAAAAAAAAAATCAGTATTGTTTGCTAGAAAATGACTTGGAACCCCAAACATTATATTAAAAGTTTTTAAACCTCACCTATGAAGATTTTTTAAGGGTTACCAGTTTAGAGTTACAGAGGAGGTCTTTTGCTAGAATTATTGTTCTCACTCTAACGATTGTGGTGATACCTCATGTGCAGGCATCACCCAGGTACAACCACTTGACGTACAGGTACGTGATTTTGCATGAAGTGGTTAATGTGTCCAGGGTGTTGGTAAATGGAAAAGTCCCCTTTTAGCAGACTTTAAAATGGGACAGGACTAGATAGATTTGTTGAAAAAGAAACCTATTATTTAATTAATTAAAGCTGCCCATACATTAGTCTTTTTTTTTTCTTTCAAACAGCAGGTTAAAAATAAAAAGATCTGGATCTCCTTATCTCTTAGGCTACTGGGACACAATCTCTTCTCTTTGTCTAACTTCTTCTCCCTCTTCTGTTAGATTTGAGCTCACTGTATCCTAATGGACATTAAGTATGCAGTGGTGCCTAAGCCTGCCTTCACACAGGGGCGATCCGACTTCGACGTGAGTTTGCTAGGCGATTTTTAACGTGACTTTAGCGCAACTTCGGGCGACTTACAACACGACTCCATGCCAGGCGACTTTGCCTGTGGCCAATCAGAGAAGGGAGGGAGGGGGTTGCCTTCAAAAATTATTTTCTTTTAAACTGTAAAGTCGCTTCAATATAGATGGGGATCCAACTTGGAGGCGACTTCCATTGAATTCTATGGGCAGACGTCGCCTTGAAGTCGTACAGGAACTTTTTTTAAAGTCGGAGCAACTTCAGTAGTGTACATTAAGATGGCTCCCATTCATTTCAATGGGATTTAAGATGTCAAGCGAGTTGGGGCGATTTGAGGCGACCTTTTTAATAGGAGTACCTATACCTTTTTTTATCATATGTATGGCCCTGTAAGGCCATTATAGATTCCAGTTTATACCTTGCACATGCTATATGACAGGTGCTTTTGGGCCCCTTTCACACTGGGACGGGGAGGGGCGGTAGCAGTGAAGCGCTGCTAATTGGCGGCGCATTTACCGCTATGCAGTCGGGAGCGGTGCACTTTTAACCCCCAAGAAGGGGTTAACAAGGGGTTAAAAGCGCCGCTGCTCAGTGCTTCCGAGGCAGTGTACAGACGATTCGGGAGCGCAGCCCATTGCGTTCAATGGAGGGGGCGGTGTAGGAGCGGTGTATACACCGCTCACCACACCGCCCCAGAGATGCAGCTTTCAACAGAAGTTGATTGGTAGATCAACTTCTGTACAACCAGCCTGCTCATACATGGATCAAAATTCGTCCAGTCCCTGCTAAACTGGCCGAATTTCGATCTATGTATGGCACCTTTAATCAGCTACAGATCCAGTGACACTCCCGGTCCTGCTAAGCCATCGGAGTGCCTCATAATTCTGGTGCTCTGTTCTTTAGAACTGGAAGACATCTGTGGCATTAGCCGTATGCATCAGAGTAGTTGGTCTGTTCATACACAAGCTGCCTCTGACTCGTACATCCCCTTTGACATTATTTGCCCCTTGTCAGGACCAGGACATTGGAAGACTAGTATTGAGCTGGCCAGGCAGTGCACCAGGCTTCCATTTACAGAATTTAGGTAAGCCCTTCACAGGGCTTTTTCTGTGCAAGTCAGGCCATATAAAATGTAAACTTTTAAAAGATGCAGTTCTATCATAATTCATGAAGCATAGTATAATATGTAGGATAATAAACACTGCTATTACAGCTACATCTTTGTTTTCTACATTCTAAATTTAAAGCTAGTTATTATGTAAATGTATTTTAAACATTTACGCTATTACAGATTTAAAGAAACAATGTTGGCTTTGTCCATCTGATCTAACATAATTTAGTCCAAAGGTTCTTGCACCCTTTAGAATCCTAGTGGCTTCTGGTAACATTAATGCTTTTTGCAGCAGCTTTTCAGCAGTTGTCCTGTACCTTAACTGATGTCTACAGCTTCACCCAAAATGTTAAAAAAAGGAAATACAATTTCTTCCCATCACTGCTGATCATTAGGAGTGACTTGACTGAGACTCATGTTTTACGAGCTCTAATACTGGCACAACACTAAAGCTACTAGAAGTCAGCAGCACTGCTTGGCTTTCTTTTCGACATCAATGTGCCTGTCAGATCCTTTATTGTAGTGAAGTGCTCTATACAGGCATGCCTGACTGTGTAAACTCAGGGAAAAGCAATGTTTCTTTTTCGTACATCACAGGACACAAAGCAGGTTTAATAATCATGACCATGTGGGTTATGCGCCACCTTCAGGTGAATGGACACTGGCAATCAAAGACAGGAAGCCCTCCTCTATATAACTCCACCCCCCTAGGGAAGCCTCGGTTTTTCACTGGTGTTGAAGGTGATGGTCACTGATGTGTAGCTTTCAAAGGCTCCCTGTTGGGATCAAGAGATTGGTGTTTCGGATCCAGTCAGGTAGCCATCGTGCTAAGAGGATTGGTACCCGGGCCTCGCTTCAGTGGACGATCAACTCTCACAAGGTTTTGCCTGTAATGCAACCTTCTGGTGCTGGGTCCTGTGGTTACGGAACCCTGTGCAGTTTTCTGACCAAGGTGCTTCCGGCAGGGTGCTTTACAGGTCCAAGGCAGTGGCCCTCCAGGAAGGGGGGCTCAGGTCCTTGAAGGGGCAGCCAGAAAAGTTGGAAATCTACAAGCAGTGTTAGCCTTGGAGCTACATTTTGGCTTTGTTGAAATAACTGATTGGTTGGGGTAAATCTTGAAGTTTGGCACTAAATCTAGATATCCCGTTAAAGTACGGAGAGATATTAGCTATAAAAGATATGTTTTTGCACATTGGTACCCTTTCTGTATTTTGTCCTTGTGAGCTTATTCAATAAAGTAACAAACACAGGGCAGTAATCCATATCAACCAATCTGTCTGTTTGAATGACTAATCTGAAGTCAACTAAAATAGAATTGGCTGTTTTGGATCACTGCTCTTTGCACATCTTCCTTATGCTTTCCACTGCCACTTGGAGGCCTGATAAACTGTAGATGGGCGGTATGTTGAATGCTACCTGAATAATTTAGTCTGTTAATGGGGTGGTACACAGACTCTAAAAGCAGTTTAGTAATATTTTGCATAATTACTGTTGTTGTCACAGGTTTAAAGTTTGTGAATCTTTTCTTTTTCACAGATTTTCTACAAAATCTTGGTTATCCCAAATGTGTCATGTTTGTCAAAAAAATATGATGTTTGGAGTGAAATGTAAGCACTGCAGGTGAGTTATACCTATCGACCCTCATGGATTATTTAATGCAAGTGTTGTTGATTCCAGATAAAGGCATTATGAGAAAATCACACAGATTTTCTTTTGTGATGTATGTGTATATGCTAAAGGGCAGATGTTTGCATATCCCATAAATGTGTGCCCTATTCATTTTGTGGGTTTTTTTTTTGTTTTTTATTACTTACTGCTGCTACATGCGTGATAGATATGTAAGCTGAAGTTTGTTTTTTGTTTTTTTTTTTTTCCTCCAGATACCATACACATTACCTGCAGGCTGCATTTTTTTATAAAAAATAAAATTCTCTTCATTGCCTACTTACAGTAGAGAGATACTGCCCTGAGCAGCTGTCTTCTGGTGCTGTGAGAGTTAACTGCAGTGGCCGCTAAAGGTTTTGTCGCTTGCCAGCCCTCTCTGTCTTTCACAGAACTACTACTAATTATTGTTGTCCCACAACACATTGCTTTTTGTGAATGGAGGAGGAGCAGTTGAATGATAGTATCTCCTCCAACTATTCACAGGACATGATGCATTGTGAAAGTGTAGTAATACAAGTTCTTTGAATGGCTGAGAGGGCAAAAGGTTTTGGGTGAGCAGCACAACTTTTCACTGTAGCACTAGCTGCCATTAAAGGAATTGCAAAGTCAGAAGGTTTTTTTAACTTAATGCATTCTATGCATTAAGATAAAAAGCCTTCTGTGTGCAGCAGACCCCTTCAGCCCCCCTAACACTTACCTGAGGTCCCTCTCTGTCCAGCAATGTCCATGAGTGTCTCAGCCGCCCAAGATTCTCTCTCCTGAGACACAGCAGTGGTGCCATTGGCTTCCACTGCTGTCAATAAAAGTCAGCTATCCAATCAGGAGAGAGAGGGGTGGGGCCGGGTCAGGACTCCATGTCTGAATGGACACAGGGAGCTGTGACTCAGCTCAGGTGCCCCCATAGCATGCTGCTTTCTGTGGGAGCACTCAACAGGAGGGAGGGTCTAGGATCACAGAAGAGGGAGAAGATGAGGATTGGGCTGCTCTGTGCAAATCCACTGCAACAGAACAGGTTAGTAAGTATAATATGTTTGTTTATTTGTGTAGGAAAAAAAACAAGACTTTACAATCACTTTAAGTGGAGTTCCAACCAAAAGTGGAACTTCCGCTTTAAGGGAAGGTGACCCACCAACATGCCACAATTGGCATTTCATTTCATGGGGGTGGGGGACCTGGGGGACTCTGTTTTCACTGGGTTCCGGGTCCCACTTCCTGTCCTGGTGCTGCGGAACCGGAAGGACGTTCACCTGCCCCCCCCCCTCCCTTCCAGCGATCTTCTGGGACAAGTCACAGGTCCCAGAAAATACACCGGCCATTCACAGCGCGTGGCTCGCGCATGCACAGTGCCCATCTGGCTTTGAAGCCAAAGCCGGATGCCCACACTTGTGATGCCGACGCCGCACGGAGGAGAGGGAGAGGAGCAAGGTTTCGTGCGGCGACATCATTGGACGTGGGACAGGTTAGTGTCTGATTATTAAAAGTCAGCAGCTACTCTTTTTGTAGCTGCTGACTTTTAAAAGGGTGGAACTCCACTTTAACTCTCAAAGCACTGGGAGTCAGCTGTTCAAGGTAGTATCTGGTAGCTGTGTTTAGTCTACTACTCTTGCCTTGCCAGTGGAAATCATGTCCGTTCTCCTGTAGCAGATTTTTTTTTTTTCAATGTGAAACACTAATGCCCCATTCACACGATCGTACTTTTTTTCGTATGCTAATCTCAGATCGATTCGGAAGAGTTTACTAAAGTCACGAAAATTCTCGTACGACAGAATAAAAAATCTGAAGTGATGTCATGTGTTGTAGTGTATCTGTATTGTATTTTCGGACTACAACTGTACTGATTAAACGAAAATCGTACGATTGGGCACCGTGCGAGAAAATTTGTTTGTGTTTGTCAGATCTAATTATATTGGAGCAACTGTCGTGATCGGCTCTCGAAAGCTCTGTACTAATGATCCGATTATCGTACGATCTCTTCTAAAGCGTGATTTTTCACCAGATTTTCGGATCGTGTGTACGGGCCATAAGGCTACGTTCACATGTATGCAGTTCCCCTGTAGCCGCGTTTGCGCAGGCGCAGGAGCCCATTCATTTGAATAGGATTCCGTACATACGAGAAACGTAAGGTAAAGGTCCCTAAACCTTTACTGAAATTGCAGCCACATGAACACCGCATGGTGCTATGTGTTTCTGCATATGAGAAACTGCTCCATGATTTTAAAAGCGTGGGAGTGCTATTAAGAATTAATATTCGATTTACAGGCAGTCCTGCACCCATATACATGTGAACCTAGCCTTAAAGGATGAGTGTACCTTTGGAACATGTTACATGTTCCCATTTTTAACCACTTGCTTACTGGGCACTTAAACCCCCGTCCTGCCCAGATGAATTTTCAGAAATAGAGCTTTCTTTTGTTTTTTTATTTTTTGCTAGAAAAAAAAACGAAAATAGACCAAAAAAAACTGTTTCACAGTTTGTTATAAAATTTTGAAAACAGGTAATTTTTCTCCTTCATTGATGTGCGCTGATAAGCCTCCACTGGTGGGCACTGATAGGCTCCACTGATGGGCACTGATAGGCTCCACTGAGGGGCACTGATAGGCGCCACTGATGTGCACTAATAGGCTCCACTGATGTGCACTAATAGGCTCCACTGATGTGCATTGATAGGCTCCACTGATGGGCACTGATAGGCTGCACTGATGGGCACCGATAGGCACTGATAAGGCAAAACTAATGGGCGCTGATGGGTGGCACTGATGGGCAGCACTGATAGGTGGCACTGAAGGGCAATGATTGGTGGCACTGATAAGTGGCACTGGTAGGTGACACTGATAGGCAGCACTGATCGGTGGCACTGATGATGAGGCACTGATGGGCATTGATTGGCAGCACTGGTGGGCATTGATAGGTGACACTGGTGGGCAAAGGTAGGAGGCACTATGGATACTGGTAGATGGCACTATAGGCACTGGTAGGTGGCATGGTGGGCACTGGTGAGTACTGATAGGTGGCACTGGTGGGCACCAGTGAGCAGCCACGGCTCTCTGTGTGAGGGACCGGTGATCGGCTTCTTTTTCCCCTCACACTGACAGTGAGTGAAGGAAAAGAAATACTGATCACCGATCTTCTGTTTACATCACGTGATCAGCTGTCATTGGCTGACAGCTAATCACATGGTAAGTGGCCGGGTCTCTGAGACTCTGTGACCACACTGTGCGTGACCCGCAGGGCCGCGTAGACAGTGCATGCTGGCAATTAAGGCCTACGCTGTAGTCGTCTTTTCGCTATAGCGCGGATGGGAAGGGGTTAAGAGTGGAACATATATAACATGTTTCAGCATCTGCACCTTCTTCCCCCCTTCCTGTGGCAGCAGGCTGGTGATCATCTTCCCACACTCACTGCCACAATTTAAAAACAGTGCTGCTGTGTGAGGCTATGCCCACATGTGTGTGTCATTCATTCACAGTTTCCTGTGAATGAATAGAAAAAATACAAGTATTGTTGGCCATTGTGGCTGATGGCTTGTAGTTCTCAGTGAACTGTGAGCATCCTCGTGATTCATTGATCTTCCTGCTCTTTTGTAACTGTCTGCCTGTATCGGAGGTATGAGCACACAGCTATAATAAGAGTCTGCAGGAGCTGGGCATTGCACCCACAATCTGCCGCTCACAGGTGCAATGCTCTGCAGGCTCTTTAGAAAAGAAAAAATGCACATTTTTTTTACCGGCAAAAAAATGTGCATTTGGTATTTTTTTTCGGAAGGTGAACATAGCCTTCGCTCATCATACCCTAAAGTAATCTGTTAATAGCACGCTCCATTTAGAGAAGCTTTGGGTCAATAAGGTAGGTCTGGCAAATTAGTTTGATTTCATGAATGTAATTATAGGCTAGTGTCTGCATTTGTATAACTGCTGGTCAGTCAGCATACAAAGATATGAGGATTATCAAAGTATGAACATATTAATTCTTGCATTGTGTTAAAATGACTCTCCTCTTTCCTATATGGACTTGCATATGTATATTTGCTCTTGCCAGAACATGTTTTTACGTGGGTGCCATCAGCATATTATCAGCCTTATCCCAATTCCACATAACCCCTTCATTTACTTATTCTGCTAGTTTCAATCTTGTTTGTTTATTTTTTCTGCTCACATTGGCCTGTTTCTGGTACATTAACGAGTGCTAGCCTTGTGCCCCACTCTGATATTAAGAATGCTAGAGTTCTATAGCAACTTATGAAGGAAATTCTGTTCTTTGTACCGCTCTTCACATTTAACAAAATAGGTAAAACTCAGTTTTGTCGGTATTTTTCAAATATTTCATTTTACACTTTCAGGTTAAAATGCCATAACAAATGTACAAAAGAAGCCCCTCCTTGTAGAATATCATTTCTTCCTTGTAAGTAAACACTCTTTTAATTTACTTAATACTATTTAATTTGTTTTAAAGATCAACAACTTAATAAACTGTGCAAGCAGCAGAAGAATGGGTGCTAAGAGCAGTAACCCATGTTAACCTATTGCAATGATCATTTCTTATGTCAGACCTGTGTAAGATGGACTCTGGTTGGTTGGTATGGGTAGCTTACACTTCTATGTCCTTACTCTATTTTGTAATAAAAATAATTATAGGGTTGTAACACACAGTTCAGTAAACAGTCATCTTTGTTTCTATTATTTTCAGTACCAAAAATAAGAAGAACGGAATCTGTCCCATCAGATATTAACAACCAGGTGGACAGACCGCCAGAACCACTATTTGGGACTCTTCCAAAAGCTCTCACTAAAAAGGTATTGCAGTCTTGTTGTAAAATGCTGATGCATGGAACAGAGCACCTCTAATACATTTTCATTAAAATCAGAACTTCCGTAAAGAAATTAGCTGGTTCTTCTGGGTATGAAGGATCGTTTGACTAACTTCCCTTCCACCCATGTAACATGGGGGTGAGGAGCAAGTCCTCAGACCTGTATAAGCTCAAAATTAAGCATCTTCAAGCTTACAAAGGACTTTCTTCTAGTAATAGCAACATTTGCCAATTTGCCAGTAATGATACATATATGTAAATGTATGATGAATGTATGAATTAGTAAAAATAGGAAAAATGCATTGTTGCTTTCAGTCTACCGTCTAGGTGTCACTGACCTAAGCGGTTGTCCCTCAATTATTTTAAAGAATTTGACTTTAATTTTGCATAGTTTCCTTCAAGTCTCATTGCATTCATAACCTTGGTTTACAGGAACACCCTCCAGCAATAAATCACTTGGATTCAAGCAGCAATCCATCTTCAACTACTTCTTCTACACCTTCTTCTCCAGCACCTTTTCAGACCTCAAATCCTCCCAGTGCAATCACTCCACCAAACCCTTCTCCCATGGGACTCAAAGACAGTCGTTTCAATTTTCCAGGTAACATATTTGATAGTGAACCCAAAAATAAAACTAAAAATGCTTACACTGTGTTAAAGCATATTTTTGTTATTTTTACTTTGTTTCCCAGTTCTTACATAGGCCAAAGTGTGTTACATTTTGCGCTTTTAAAACCTCTGACTCCAAGTAACGATGCTTATAGATAATAAAAAGAACAAGTCAAAACTGGGTTTATGCAAGAATCTGAACATTTGATCTAACATTTTTATCATTCTTTGTGTTTACCCATGAAAGTTATACACTTAGCCCCTTATTTAGAGGGGATGACTATAAGAGCTAGGAGTCGGATGAGAGGCCTACTGCCAATAACATGAACTCGTTCTAATAACACACATTGCCCTGCAGCTCCCAAGTAAGCACAACTGTGCTGAGTCTTGTAGTTGTGTACATTATTCATAGAAAAAGGACTTTATTTTGTGATTTGCTTAGTCTACATTTGCATGCATACCATTTGCCAGAGTAGCTCTATCCTCTAATTTACAGAGCCTAGCGTTAACCTCGGACAGTATACTAAATAAAAGGATGCTAAACCTTTTTTTTTTCAAAATTTGACCTGAACATATATGATCATTTGAATATTAAGATATTTGCATAGGCCCAATTTTTTTATTTTTTTGTTATGCTCAGCAATTAGGGATGGAATGAACTTGATTTTGTGGTGTCCACACTCCTCAATAATTAAATGTGTGACCACTTCTTAGTATTTTCCCATCCACATAAGTCTGATCTGTTTGTTCCTTTGATGGAATCGAAGGTTTGCTATTTGTAAGGTGTACTGTCATTCAGCATTATATAGTGGGATAGCGGTACAAACACAACAATATCAAAGATGCCAAGAACAGAAAGAAAGTCCCAAGGTCATTTTCACCAGTGTGTAAATTAATAACTCCTCACACCTGTGGTGTTTTAGTTCAAGTAAGGTAGGGATTAACGACTCGTATTGTTTTTTTATTTTTTTAACCCGGATACGTTTATAGAATTATAAGTTTACTAGTATATACAAGTCCAGTTTAAAACTTTTTTTTTTCCAAATCGTAGGAAAATAAATCATATGACAGGCTCCAATTGCGATCCGAGACATTTAATCTCCTATCTCGATGAGACCGTTTACCATACGTACGTTTACATCTGATTCGTTTAGTGTTTTATTTCAGGAAAAAGATACTTATTACATGTGT
>BLSH010103942.1:316826-330682 GCA_018402905.1 Glandirana rugosa | reverse complement strand
CCCCCCCCCCCCCCATAATCATTTCAAAGCTTTCTGCCAATATGCATTTTCAGTTATTGACCAAGCATATGTTGCTCATTTGTTTAAGCAGGAGGAAAAGAAAAGACAATTTACTGACCAGAATATAGGTAAACATTGTGCTGTGATGGTGGAGAACATTAATAGGAATCATTTAAAGGTTATGAAGATGAACTAATTTGTCAGACAAATGTATCCTCTTACCTGTCAATTAAGACCCCTTTCACACGGGCGATCCGATCAGATCTGCCTGTCAGTTTTTCAGATTGGAGTTTTTCCTGATTGGACCCTCCAGTCTCTTCAATAGATACACATGTCCACTGACACCCGCCGCCATCCAATCCTGTCCCCCACAAACAGAAGGATGGTGGTCCTATTCCCCATCCGTCTGGTGGATTGGATGGAAACGGATAGGCGGTTCGTTTCCATCCGCTTACCCATAGACTGTGTCCATATCCGCTGTGCATAACGGAGCGGACACGGACCTGTCATTGCCTGCTCAGCGGTCATCAGCAGAGAGATCTCCCACTGAGCAAGCGGATTCCGCTACACAGAGGAGCCCATCTACTGTATCCCAACAATCACCCAACTATACGAGGTACAAGATGGAGTCCACAAACAAACTGAACTGGAGCCTTTCCCCTGCAGTGACCCCTACTGGGCAAAATGCATATTTCTCTTGTTTGAGAACTGCATTGAGAAGTACAGTGTTGCTTGAACTGTATTTCAGGATTTGCTTGTCTTCAACTGAGAGAACTTGCAATTTAAGACGTTACATAAAAGTCTCAAAAATCTTTCATTAAGGTCTTCATGTTATATAGTTTGAATATACTACCATAGATATAATAATTATCATTGTAAAAGAAACTATTCCACAGAAAAAAAACATTTTTTTTCAAATTTTTCTGTTCCTTCCCATCTTTAGCTTTGTGTAGAGGAGAGTTAGTGCAGAAGCTGAAAATGAAGGTGATTAATCAAAAAACAAACCTAATCGGCATTAGGTGTGATGATAGGTCTCTCACTCATTCCTAAGTTTGTTCTGGTCTTGGCTGAAAAGAAAAAAAGCGCTTTTAAGGTTTTTAGAAAATGCTAGCTGTAGGCTGACAAAGAGACACTAAACGGAATCCTTATCCAAATCCTAATCCAAAAATGATCCACATATCCACTACTTAATGGCTCTGTAATCTATTTTTCGTTAAATTGTTTCTTAGTGTGTTTTTCTGCCTCCTTGTAATGTGGTTGGTGGGTGAAGGAACCTCTACTTTTTACCCCTTACTTTAGTTTGTTTAGAACAATCAGTGCACATTAATTTTACACTACTTCATGAACACTACAAATCCCAAAACTTCAGTCCCCAGTCCATCTCGGGAGCATACATGAGATGGCGGATGCATTCCTACATACAGTGAGACTATAGAGAAGAATGTGGCCCTGTACCAGGAAGTCCGATTACAGCAGCAAAAAAAAATAAAAAGGAATTTAGAGATTTGGAGGCTGAGAACATTGAAATGTACTTTTCTGAGTTAAAACTACATACTGCAATAGTTTTCTGTATTTTCAGAGTTTAGTATCAGTTTAATAAGAGGAACAATTTGCTACCTTTTCAGCCCACTAGTTTAGAAATTTCAACCTTGCCCCTTGTTCAAAAATGTTTGGTAATGCCTTATTGCATTGTTGCATTGGAGGATTTTGGAATGATTTGATGCTTGGCTATATGTATAAAGCGTTTTTATATACGTAAGTAAATGGTTTTCAACAGATAGACTACAGTGGCTAAACCTTTTATGTGCATGTTGGTGTGATCTCGTGTATACAGGATATTTATGTGTGGCCTTATTCAAACAAGCAATGATATAATGCCAAGTGCTCAGTGGATACAAACAGTCCAAGCAAAAGGGTTATTGAGTGGTTCTACATTGTCTAATTTGGAAAAAGACTGGCCTCCGTCTCTAGTACACCTAAGTACTTTTTATGAAGAGGTCTTGTGTTACAACCAAAGGTGATTTTGCATCTTAAATATTTTATTTTCTCTCATTCCTAGAAATACTGAATCCACCCCCAATAACACAACCACCTGAGCCTCCTGAAAATTTAAGGTAATGAAACTAAACCATTTTATTATTTTTTTAATGTTGAAATATTGGGAGGTTTAATTTACTGGCACTGACAATTTGGTGTCATTTGATGCATCATTTATTTTTGAAAATTCATATATTAAAGTGTTAATTAACTCACATTGCTTAATATGAGTCATTCTCGCAGCTGTGTTTCAGATTGGATCTGAGTATTTAAACGTTAAACTCTGTACAGACAGAATTTCCTAAGGATGCATTCATGCTTGCGAATGCATCCTGGTTGCGATTAAATGCAATGACTTCAGCGAGGGTTCCCATGATTAGCTGCAAGAGGCCATTGAAAGCAATGGGAGGCTGCTGGCTCCCGCAGCTAATTGCACCAACTTGCATTTAATCTCTCATGGAGCGATCATATGTGAGTGGGCGCAATTAGTTTGAGAGGCAGCAGCCTCCTATTGCTTTCAATGGGGCTGACTCTTGCAGCTAATCGAGGGAACTGCCACTGGGGTTCTTGCATATAATCGCAGCCAGGATGCATTCGCAAGTGTGAATGCACCTAACTTCTGCTTCTGGTGTTATCTCTTTGCCTCTCCCAGAGGTTTGTAGATACTATAAGATGTTATTAGAGATGGCCTGCTGCATTGTATGTGACATCCCCAGCAACCTTCTTAGGTTTACTGCACAGGGAATATCATATATTCAAGTACTACTGGCTAAAGGGATTCTGAATATTGCAGGGTTTCTTTGTAGAACATGGAAATTAGCCATGTGATTATACTACAGTCAGATGCAGATTCCTTTTTGGTACTAACTCCCCAAACACTGTGAAAATGGAGCTTGTCCAACCTGCCCAAACTTTATCAAACTTAGACTCTACTCCTTTGTTGGAATAAGTAGCTTTGTAGAAGATGAATGCTGCATTTACTAGACTCTTCCAGGACTGAAGAACCAGTGCAGTGGTCTTTTTCCAGGATAAGATAAGATTTCTAGCATAAACAACTGCTAGCTTAGTAAGGTATGGGTGCCAACGTACCTCCCCAATCCAAAAGGCAAACATTTATGGAAGGAGTAATCGGTACGGTGGTGAGGGATTGAATAAAGACTAAAACATCCCTTTGGTACAGTTGAATAATTGGGCATTCCCAGAAAATGTGTATAAAGTTTGCATGCATTTTCGCACAGCATCAGCACACAGAAGACTGGTCTGTATATATTTTAGCAAGTTTAGCTGGAGTCAGGTATACTCTGCTTAGGAATTTGTAGTGAACAGGCGATCCCTAGCAGACAGCAGCCTCATATAGGGGCTTTTCACAGTTCCTCCCAATCATCATCTTCTAAGTTCGGAACATTTATTACCCTTGATGACCCACAGGTCTGTAAGAGCCTGCTTGTTTCTGGAAACAGCTGCTTATAAATAGTGGATAAAGACTTAATGAGGTTGTCATTCCCCAATATAGATTCAAGTGTAGTTAACTGAATGAACAACCAGCTTGTTGCAAACTGCACATGGAAGGCATACTGGATTTGTATATAACATAAAAAGATGGGAATTGGATAGTTGGTACAATCTTTTCAGCTTAACAAGTGACATCAGAAGTTTCACCCTATATTTAGTCTATATATCAGACCTGGGCAAATTGCAGCCTCAGGGCCACAGCCAGCCTTTTTGTTGTTTATATCAGCCCTTGATGCCTCCACTGTAAGTATGCCTCACCGAGGAAGCTGACTGGCTCAGAGAGGCACTCAAACAGATGGCCATGTGGAGAGCTGTAAGGAGAGAGCCTGAGGAGTTGATCGGGAGGGGAGGCTCTGTTCTGATGGGAGAGCATTGCCTTGGAGATGTCTTGATGCTCTCCCGTCACTCTGCTACCTGGAAAGTTCTTCCTGTGTTAGTGCCTGCATGCTGCAAATCCAAAAGCCCTGCACATGTTCTTTACTCCAGGTCAGGATCTTCAGAAATCCCCGCTGTACCAAAATCAGGCTCTCTCCTTCTAGTCAGTGTTTTTCAGAGGGCATTTGACCAGCAGTGAGGAGATGTTATATTGCCTCCTCACTACCTGTGCATGCATTGCACGCAGTTGCGGCATGGCCCCATTGAATGGCCAAGTTTGACAAGCATTGCCACTTGTGAAATTCTGCAGCCTAAGTTAAAAATGCAGCAGACGTGAAGCAAAGCATCTATAACATGTGAATCATATAGCTGTTATTTCACAGTTCAGGTAGGTAGCCAGAGGGGCATAAAGACTGTGAGTCAGTAGCCTGTTTTTATTACACCTTGACCACCCATCTGAAAGAGACCTATTTCATGAGCAATTGTACCTAATATTCCTAGCACCAGGTGTTGGTTATTCTATATGTTTACATACTTACGGACTTTCCTAGATCCAAAATTAAAGGCATTCATGGATTCTTCCATAGTGCCATATTTGGAGATGCGGAAATAGGGCCCTACTTGTAAAAAAAAAAAAAAAGTAGGGCTATTTGGATCTAACTTATAAATAATACTTCAAGCTCCAATAATGGATTTCATGGAGCAGGTTTGTGTGTGCAGAGGCTTCAAACCTCTGTTAACTAAGTGGGTCAAGGCCTCATAGCATCCAACTATCGCTGCTTCTAGAGATATTGCATCATCATCTAGTGGAGAAGTCCCCCCCCACACCCTTTCAAGCCTGCTGCAGAACATTCAAGCAGATCCTAGGTACACCTCCCTGTCAAAGAAAATCAGATATAAACTTAAGTTTTCCATACATGGATCGAAATTCAGCCAGTTCAGCAGGGACTGGCCAAATTTCGATCCATGTATGGGCAGGCTGATTGTACCTAAGTTGATCCATCGATCCAGTAGCCATTGTTTTCTGCTGGTCGGCAATACTCCCCATGCCCCCCTGCTGGCAGAATTCAATAGCGCAGTGGGAGGCATTCCTCCACTAACACTGACTGTGAGGGATGGGGAAATCAGGCAATTTTCTTTCCTTCCACCAGTGGTGAAAGGAAATAAAATCGTATCATCTATGGCCAGCCTTATCTAGTTGCATAAAAGTGGCTTTAGGTAACCACACAGGAACATTTTTTAAAGGACATATGGGAAACGAGGTAATATTTTCATTATCTTGATAAAGTTAATTAGTAAGGGACAATGGAAGATTTTTCCAGGCATTCCAGCTTATTCCTGGGGCCCTGTTGAAGACCAGGCTGTGGCTTAGACTCGGCGCCCTGGGGAACCAAGAGTTTGTGTTCTGCTAGGGCTCACTACCATAGAAACCTGCCATAGCCCTGTCTGGTGTCCCTAGACACTGGGAAGATTTGAGACAAGACCCCTCCAGTTTTTATGGCAGCTACCGGACAGTTGTACAAAATATCACTCCACTTTAGAAATCTGAAAATCAGCCCAAAACCCTCTTTTGAAGGACCGCTTGCATATAGGTCCAATCAACTAAAAAGCAAAGGCCTTTTCCAAATCTAGGAAAACCAAAACCCCTTTACGTGAAAACATTTCTTAAATTAATTTTTATATGAACACATTTGAAATTTAAAAACCCAACAATTTTTGAATTTCATTCCACTTCAGTGAGTGATGCTGCAATAGATTATAGGAAGCTTTTTAGCCCGGGTTCACACTGATGTGGTGTCTCTGGGGTGCGTTTTGAGCCATGGATTTGTATGGCTCAAATTTGCGCGACAAACTCATGCAGAACATTTTTATGTCTGCACCAGAATTTGCAGAATTGGATCGCCTGGGTGTTCACACCCAGGTGATCTGATTCTGCAAATCGCACTGCGTTTTGCAAACTGATTGTGGGTTGTTACACTCTGCAAATATACACTCCGCAATCAGTTCACGTGAACAGGTTGCAATTTTGATGCGGTGCGGAATCTGCAGCAAATTCATTGTGAATTTGCACTGCATCTAGTGTGAACCGAGGCTTATAAGACCAATGTAGCTGTATTTTAACCTTTTAAGGACCGGAAGGATTTCCCACTGTAGGACCAGAGCACTTATTGCGATTCGGCACTGCGTCACTTTAGCTGACAATTGCGCGGTTGTGCAATGCTGTACCCAAACTAAATTGACGTCCTTTTTTTTCCCCACAAATAGAGCTTTCTTTTGGTCATATTTGATCCCCTCTGTGTCATTTCTGATCAACGCTATTAACAAAAAAAGAGCGACAATTTTGTGGTAAAAAAAAATTGTGATCTGCGTTTATTGATTTGTTTATGCAAAAGTTTCCGCGTTTACAAACCGTGAGAATTAATTTATGGCATTTTTACTATTTTTTTTTCTTTTACTAGTAATGGCAGCGATCTGCGATTTTTATCGGGACTGCAATATCGCAGCGGACATTTATACAGCGATCTGAGATTTAAATATCCACTGATTACTGTGTAAATGTCATTGGCAGTGAAGGGGTTAACCTGCAGGGGGAGATCTAGGGGTTAACTGTGTTCCCTAAGCGTTTTCTAACAGGGAGCAGTAGATCTCTTACCTGCCTGATAGAGCGGGGAACTGCCGTGTTTACATGGGCGGTTCCCCCTTTTTCTTCTGTGCCAGGCAATCGCGGCTCGCCGGCGGACATCGAGTCTGCCCGACCCGCAGCCATACTGCTGGAGAGTGCGGCGGGCACGAGAGCACGCCACCTGCTAGCCACGCACGCCACCTTTTATAGATGGCGATTCTCGCTATCCAGACACTCTGCAGCAGTAAATGTACACGAGGCGGTCCGGAACCTGTTAAATACATGTTATATTTTTTTTTATATTTACAAATATGTTAAATTTGTTTACTGGATTAAACTGTTTCAGGCTGGGGTCACACTGGTACAACAAACGCTCCGACATTGGGAACACATGTTGCATGACGTGTAATAGTCAATGTTTCCCCATGAGAGCCGTCTGAACTGGTCAGACTTTGAAAAAGGTTCCTGCGCTACTTTGGTTCGACTTTGATTCTACTTCAGCCCATTGAATATCATTGAAATCGTCTTAACTGATCAGACTTTGGCATGCAACTTGTGCTCTGCGGATCTTGAAGGGAAACCCCACGGCACATTTAAAAAAAAAAAAAAAAAAACAGCATAGGGTTCCCCCTCCAAGACCATATCAGACCGAAGATTTTAAGGGGAGCCCCAAACGCCAAAAAAAGCCCCCCCCCCCCGAAATCCCTTATCCGAGCACGCAAGGAAAGGGTGTGGGGATGAACGAGCCGCGAGGGGTGGCCGTCTGGGGGCAGGGGGGGGGCCTGTGCCCCACCCCGAAGCACCTTGTCCCCATGGTGACAAGGGCCTCTTCCCAACAACCCTAGCTGGTGGTTGTCAGGGTCTGCAGGCGGGAGGCTTATCGGTTTTTTCTATCCGAAGGCTCCTATCAAAAACACATTTGTGATGGCATTTTTTTTTTTTTCAGACCAAAAACACTCCTCTACAAGTATGCCTGCAAACACCCAAATAAACACATAGGTTAACAAAGAGTTGCTTCTACAGGCTGAAAGAAAAAATGCCTGTATAAGCAACATTTTGTTTATTCCCAGTGTGTGAGGCCCAAAGCAGAAAGAAAGTGTTCTTTTTTTGCTAACAATTTTTGACTTGCAATTTTAGAGTTCGCATTTCAAAAAATATTTTGGTTCTGTTTTAAGAATTCTTGTTTTTATAATTCTGAAACTTGTTAACAAATAAAATGTTTTTTTATGTCCTAGTCCTGAAGCTGAAATGGAAACAGATGTAGCAGAAGAGCAAGAAACAGAGGTAAATTAGTCGGCTAACAGTTGATTTGAAAGTTTTCCACTAGAGGGAGCTGCAGTTCTGTACATACTTGGATACAAACAGGACCTTTTATTGTACTTTTAGCCACTTGCTTACTGAAAACTTAAACCCCCCCTTCTGCCCGGACCAATTTTCAGTTTTCAGCACTGTTACTTTTGAATGACAATTGCGCAGTCGGGCGACGTTGTAACCAAACAAAATTGACATCCTTTTTTTCTCACAAATAGAGCTTTCTTTTCGTGGTATTTGATCACCTCTGCGTTTTTTATTTTTTACTCTATAGACAAAAAAAGAGCAACAATTTTGAAAAAAGAATATTTTTTACTTTTGCTATAACACATGTCCAAAAAAATTGTATTAATCAATTTAGGCCGATATATATTCTACATATTTTTGGTAAAAAAAAAATCACAATAAGCATATATTGATTGGGTTGCGCAAAAGTTATAGCGTTTACAAAGTATGGGGATGGATTTATGGCGTTTTTATTATTTTTTTTTTTACTTGTAATGGCGGTGATCTGCAATTTTTATCTGGACTGCAATATTCCAATGGACATTTTTGACACTTTTTTGGAACCAATGACATTTGTACCGTGATCAGATCTAAAAATAGCCACTGATTACTGTATAAATGTCATTGGCAGGGAAAGGGTTGACACTAAGGGGGCGATCAAGGGGTTAAATGTGTTCCCTCACTGTGTTCTAACTGTGTGGGGGCTGGGCTGGCAGGGACATAACAGATCTAACTGATCCCGATCACATGCCCCCCACAGAGCGGGGAACCGCCGTGTTTACAATGGCGGTTCCCTGCTCTGGTTCTCTATTAAGTTATTGCAGGTCTCCAGCGGACGTCGAGTCCACCCGACCCGTGGGTACGCTCGCGCAGCATGCGGCGGGGGCGAGGGTGCACGATGAGTGCACAAAGGGGCGGACGTCAATTGATGGCGCCCCGGCAAAGTAGATCTGCGCTGTAGCCGTCAATCGGCTATAGCGTGGATCTGAAGTGGTTAAAGTGGCCAATTACCCTATCTTATCTTGCTGGTGTTTCATAGGCTTCATGTATTGGCAGCACTTTTTCCAAGGTATCAAGTGCTGCCTTTTGCTAAAGTACCCTTCATCAGAAAAGTAATAAGGTCTCTCCAATATCGCTGCCTCTCTTGGAAGGTGGAGAACTGCTTTACATAGATATGTACTTTAATACTTATATTTATTTGGTTTAGAGTGCAAAGTGTCTGTTCGTGAGTCCTCAATTGAGAAAAAAAAAGATATATATATATATATATACACATACACAGGTGCATTTAAAAAAAATTAGAATATCATCAAAAAGTTCATTTATTTCAGTAAAAAGTGGAACTCATATATTTTATATAGATGCATTACACACAGAGTGATATATTTCAAGCATTTCCTTTTTTTAATGTTGATGATTATGGCTTACAGCTAGTGAAAACCCAAAATTCAGTATCTCAGAAAACTAGAATATTACATAAAACCAAAAAAAGGATTTTAAATACAGAAATGTTGGCTTACTGAATAGTATGTCCATGTACAGTATAGTATGGACTCAATACTTGGTCAGGGCTCCTTTTGCATGAATTACTGCATCAATGCGGTGTGGCGAGGAGGCGATCAGCCTATGGCACTGCTGTTGTGTTGTGGAAGCCCAGGTTGCTTTGATAGTGGCCTTCAACTCATCTTCAATGTTGGGTCTGGTGTCTCTCATCTTCCTCTTGACAATGCCCTACAGATTATTTTGTGCGGTTTAGGTCAGGTGAGTTCGCTGGCCAATCAAGCACAGTGATACCATGATCATTAAACCAGGTATTGGTACTTTTGGCAGTGTGGGCAGGTGCCAAGTCCTGCTGGAAAATGAAATCCGCATCTTCATAAAGCTAGTCAGCAGAGGGAAGCATGAAGTGCTTTATAGTTTCCTGGTAGAGGGCTGTGCTGACTTTGGCCTTAATAAAACACAGTGGACCAACACCAGCAGATGACATGACTCCCCAAATCTTCTGCTGACTTCTCAAACATTTGTTACTGCTAAAATGTAGATTGGATCTTGAGCTTGTACAAGAATGTCTTTCAATACAGGGGAATTACTTGGTTTTTAAGAGTGTTGTGAACATTTGTTTTCAGCAGGTTGACGATCAAGAAGCAAACAAATCTGAGCCAGAGTATGATGATGATGAAGTAGATGAGCTCCCGACGTCAAGGTCCACCAGCGGTACATTCAGAGGAATGATCTTCCGCAAAGCCAGCCAGACTAGTGTATACTTGCAGGAATGGGACATACCCTTCGAACAAATTGAACTTGAAGAACTTATTGGTCAGGGAAGGTGGGGAAAAGTATACAAAGGCAAGTGGCATGGGGAGGTAGCTATCCGGATGTTGGAAATAGATGGAAATAACCAAGATCACCTTAAATTGTTCAAAAAGGAGGTGATGAACTACAGGCAGACAAGGCATGAAAATGTGGTGCTCTTCATGGGGGCCTGCATGCACGCGCCACACTTGGCCATTATAACTAGGTGAGTGCCCTTCATCATGTTGTATTGAACAATGAACTATTTCCTGGTGAATACTTTTGGATATATTTAATTTTGTACACTTTTTATTTACTATATATTTTATATAAACATCATGTAAGAATATGTATTAAAGTGGATGTAAACCCGAAAATAAATGTTGATTAAACATTCTGCCTGGTAGAGTATAGGATGTCATGTCATCTGTGCCCAGTCTTGCCACTAAGAGTTAATCCAGCTCTGAGCAATCCTCTTATCTTTTTTCAGTAAGAAAAAAAATGTCTCACAGAGAAATAGGAGACATTTCATCCCTGTGCTGTGTGAGTGACAGGTTATTTCTTTATCTCATGCACGAGCATACAGAGCTTCACAATATCCCCTCCTTTCTTGTCCAGCTCTCCCAGGATTGGCTGCTCCACACCTCAGCATGATTGGGCATGCTGAAGTCATGTGTCTTTCCTGAGTTTTGACAGGAAAGTTTCTCAAAACTCAGGACTAGGAAAGTATGAGAGTGTAGAGGTGGGTGGAGAGTCTTGTGAAATAACGACTCCACCCACTGAGCTCCAGCAAAGAAACCCATCCACTGATTCCAGAGTTTTGTGGGGCTGCTACTGCTGAAGGGGGTGACATTTGCAAGGTAGGGATACATGCAGGAGGCTTGCATGTATATATACATTAATACTGTGCAATTAGTTTATACTGGGTGAGTGATGGGTTTACATCCACTTTAAGCCACCATTGGCACATAATAAGCTATTATGTTTCATTGCCCTGACTGGTAAAAAGTGAGCTATGCTTGTTTGCACTTTATACATCATCCATTTAGTCTTTGGTCTGTCTTATAAACTAAACCTGGCCATTCATGCTTCAAAATTTGGCCAGTTCAGCAGGAACCAGCTGAATCTCGATTCATGTATGGGCGCCCTGGTTGTTCTGAAGTTGATTTACAGATTGACTTCTGTACAGCCAGCCTATTGGGTTTTTTCCAATCAATCAGTGCCACTGGCTCCAGCTGGCTGCACTGATCATTGTATTCTGACGGCAGTGAAGACTGAATTGAATGTGTGGATGATGGAATCATATCTTCTTTTTTTTTTTTTTTCATTCAATCCGCTGGTTGAACAAAAAAAATGATGACTATATGGGCTGCCTAAGCCACCAGTGGGTGGATATATAATTAAACCACTGAGCACCTGCAACGTTTAACATAGCTACATTATTTGTGGGTGTTGTGTATACCAATGTTGTATAGTACAAGGAACTGTATTGACTTGAGCTAAAACTTAACATATTTTGCAAAGATAGTGTGTAAGATGCATATGTGTTTGATACACCAACTGCTATACAGTATGCATGGCAAGATAACAGTTGTGTGGCAAAGTATATTATGCCCCAGATTGGTACATAAAAGAGCACACAGGTGATTGTTTACATTGATTTGATGATACAATGGACCTTGTTTTACTAGCCAGTGCTTTCAGTTGTACATTTAGGCATTTGTATAACTTCCATATTTCTTTCATGGCAGATGTCCAAAGGGCAAATGAACTCTTGTTACTGTATACAGTATGCAGCCTGATTGCATTGCAGTAATTAATTGTGAGGGGTATAATTGGGTTTAAAGTGTAATTTCAAAAAATTGAAAAGGTGAACTAACCCATACACCTGCCCCAAACCCCTGTCCCTGCTGCACTTACCTCCGTGGATGATTAGCTTTCACTGCCCATGCAACTGATGCAGGTCCAAGGATTTGAAAACAGCGGCCTTCTTCCCTTTCTATTCTTAGAGATGTCAGGACAGATCAGAACGATTTGGACTGGTCAAAGCAGTCACATACCAGCACATGACCAATTAGGATTGTTTTGATCCAGCCTGGACCCCTGTATTAGCTGTATAGGTAGTGAAATCTGATCATCCACAGAGGTAAGTTTTGTGGGGAGCTTGTACGGTGTTCACCTTTTTTGTGAAAAGGTGAACTTAGCATTAAAGGAGACGTCCAGCCAAATATGTTTTTATGCAGTTGGAGGAAGTTTAGAATTGCTAAACCTTCTCATTGGAAGGAATTTTCTTCATATCCTGAACTTAAAGCAATTGCTTGGTATTGGGTCTGCATAAAAAAGAGTTTTTCACCTCTTTTGATATTCTACCAGTCTGTCTGTCTCCAGTTGTGCACAATCACAAAGCTTAGAGCACTACTGAACCATCAGAAACAAGTAAATGTTAGTATTTTACCAGGTGTATGAGAACCCATTTAATGGTGCTTGTATCCCCAGGATTAATTGCAATAAAATGCGTATATGGACCACAAATTTTCCAATGTAGGTGTATAACAGTATCAACATCCCACATACACTGTTACTCCCAAATACTCCAAGTAATCCAAGTTACCCCCAGTACACCAAATTTCTCCCAGTACACCAAGTTACTCCAGGTGCTCGAAGTTACTCCCAGTACACCAAGTTACTCCAGGTGCTCAAAGTTATTCCCCAGTAGGGTTGCCACATCATCCTTTTAATCTAGGACACATGAATTACACAGGTTCTGAGGCTAATTTAATGCAGATAAGGCACCAAATCAGCCACAGGACCTGTGTAATTCATATGTGTCCTGGATTAAAGGGATGATGTGGCAACCCTACTCCCCAGTGCTTTAAGTTACTGCAAAGTACAGACTTACTCCCAATACTCCAGGATACTCCTAGTGCTCCAAGTTAGTCCAAATTTCTCCTTGTCCTCTAAGTTACTCGCAGTGCTTCAATAAGCCTCCAAGTACTCTAAGCTACTCCTCCTGTCAGTGTCCCCCGCCGCTCCTCCGTCTCCTGCTCCCTCACTCACAGTTATCCGGCCACTCTACTTGTCAGTGTGCCTGCGGCTCCTCCAGTCCTGGTGTGTCCGCTTCTGTGCCTGTCTCCTCCCGTGGCGATCATCTTTTGAAGGGCGACTTGTCCCAGCGTGACTCTGCCTCCATCTTCTCCCACTCCTCTCCATGCATCTCTCTTCTCCACTCTTCTGCTCAGCGAGACTCACCTCTCCTCAGTGTGCTTAGCGTAACTGCTTTGACTCAGCGTGCAATTGTAGCGTGAAAGGTCATTTTAAATAACATTGAATTACAATATGACTTGTGTCACAATTGTATATGCTATATTGTTTTGTTTTTTTTTTGTTTGCAATTTTTTTTCCCACGGAAGTGAAGTGACCCTTTAAACATTATATAGCCCAGGGATTATCTGTTTTTGAATTTTAACATTCGGTAGTACAAACAAAACTAGGGGGGGCGGCGGCCACCCCCGGTGACACATCTAGGGGGGTACCGCCCCCATCCACACTGGGAACCGCTGCTCTAAGGGTGTCACTGCCGCCCGATCAAGTGTAATGGACAGGCAGGTCTCCCTCCTAGTCCTGCCTAGTGTCCAAGCAGCCTATGTCTTTTATGCATAAGGCATCCCAGAGAAGGGGAGGCTTCAAAAAAGGCCCTGGC
>BLSH010103942.1:253732-279723 GCA_018402905.1 Glandirana rugosa | reverse complement strand
AAACCCACACAGGCACAGGAAGAACATGCAAACTCCAGGCAGGCAGTATCGTGGTTGGGATTTGAACCAACGACCCTAGTGCTGCTAGCAGGAAGTGTTAACCCCTTAGCCACTCTACTGCCCAAGTGATAGTCACCACTTAAAGCAAATTTTTTTTAAAAAACACACGCTGTACATCTCTGAAATAAATGCACATTTCCCCATGTTTTATCCCCTTAAAAACGTAAAATAAAAAAATATAAAAACATTTTATATAGATTTCTCAATGAGGAAATCATATTTATTTTCTCTGGCATAACAAATTAGCTAATTTACAAACATCTGTTACAGGACGTGGTGTAAAATATTGCGATATACAGCAGAAATCTAGAGGGGTAATCAAATCGAAAGGCCCTGTAGGTATCCTTTCCCTAGTATATAATTGATAATGGTATAAAAGAATATAAAATGTCAGCTTTCTGCTGATGTATGGAAAGTGTAATTATACAGGTTTTAATTATTTTATTATATTCTTTTAGGCTTAGTTTGTCATCAACTAGGGGTCACCAGTTAAATGTCTGTAACTTCCACTTTTCGAGCACACCAACTGCAACTCACAGTCTCGTAATTAGTGTAAAACAAAAAGGGAACCTAAAAAAAACCTGATTCTTCTGCAGTAGTTTCTTTTGTGGAAGTTATGAAATAGCCGTGACCTTTACTAGTATAAGAGTGTCAAAGCCATAAAGGTTATAATTGCTGGAAATTTTGTAAGTATAATCCGATAAAAAAAAAACCATAAGAGAAAATTGCAAGCATATTCCATATGATGCTATGGCTACATAATATTGTAACTGGCTTTTGTTGGACAATCTTGCACCCATGATTATTATATATTTTTTGTAAAGTGAATGAAGTGCAACTTGAAATGTTTTTGTTAAATTGTCTAACATAGATGTGTTTGTTTTGTCCCCCTTCTTTCAGCATTAACAGTAGCACAAGTATTCCCCGTTTTGAAAGGTTTGGCCTTGGAGTCTTGGAGCAGGGTAACCAAAAGATCTAGTCCGCTGAGTGATATCTCAGTGTCATGTTCATGGTTAGCTCTGCAGCCACCATCAGAGAGGTTCAGATTGCAGCCAGTGGTGACTCCCCCTATTGGATTTATTCTGTCTTTCTTACTGAATTTATATTAACCCATTCTGCACTGAACAGGAGAAATGCAGTGCCTTGCATACTCCTTCCAGAGCTGAATGGATTAAGCCTTAACTCTACCTGCTGTGTTTGTTGTTTACATATGATTTTAGGCATATGAGTTGTATTGTTGGTGAAAATGATTAAATGTGACTGACTTTTAGTTTTTGTTTTTATCAGAGCTATTGTTTGGAAACCCTTTATTAGTAGTGTTATAAGATATAATATATTTAAAATTTGCTTTATTTCTAAGCCATAAGGACTAATGAGCGGCAATGGCTAAATATAAAAAAAATTGCCCAAATTATCCATATAAGAAATTACATTTAAACAGGGTTATTTGGTGGAACAAATGATAATCCACGACTGTGATTAAAGAAGCAGACTTTCATATGCAAACTGTGATGCTAAAAAAGAGAGAAGAAAAACAGCAACTGCGTACATACAGACTTTATTTCTGGCCTGGGACAAATTTGGTGTAGCTTGAAACTTTTCCTAGAAAAATGGTTTTAGGTGATGATTTTTACTGCTCCTTATGCCTTGAAAAAACTCCTTTAGAATGTCCCTAGCAACGTACAACCTTAACAGGCGTCAAGAAGTCCTGTACATATTCCAAGATGAATTCCTTCACAAACAACGTATTGATGTGTGAACAGTTCTGAAACCTTCCTTATTCCTCGCTCCTCCAGCAACCAGCATTTCTCTCTCCCAGCCTTGAGGTTGTTGGTAGGCCCATGTCATCCTCACAAGGCGGGACTGCTGTTTCTGCACTGTATATGATTATGTCATAGTGCTTGTGACCAACAAAGCAGTTTCGAGGGGCCATCATTCAGCTAAGAGGAAGACTTGGAGTGAGGGATAAGGTAAGTATACCCGCTTTTATGTTCCTCCTAGTCAAAAACAAGCATTTACCCTTGTAGCACAGGGGGAAACCCTACTGCAGCGGTCATTTTTCTTAGTGTTCAGTTTAAAATGCTTGTTCTTGCTTTTGGGATTGGAACCTGCACCAGAATAGCTACAATGCTCACTATATGGGAAGGTGGCTAATAAGATCAACAACCTACAGCAGGCCCACTCAAGCTTTATAGATACGTTTTTATACCTGATTTAATGTATGGTTACTCGTTTATCCATGTAGAAATAATAGGTTTTGTACAAAAGAACCCAGCCATAGGGTTTTGCTGAAGCCTGTAGATATACAGTATCTCACAAATATGAGTACACCCCTCAAATTTTTGTAAATATTTTATTCTATATTTTGGTGTGATAGCACTGAAGAAATGTCACTTTGCCAGAATGTAAAGTAGTGAGTGTACAGCTTGTATAACAGTATAAATTTGCTGTCGCCTCAAAATAATTCAACACACAGCCATTAATGTGTAAGCTACTGGCAACAAAAGTGTGTACACCCCTAAGTGAAAATGTCCAAATTGGGCCCAAAGTGTCAATATTTTGTGTGGCCACCATTCTTTTCCAGCACTGCCTTAACCCCCTTGGGCATGGAGTTCACCAGAGCTTCACAGGTTGCCACTGGAGTCCTCCTCCACTCCTCCATGATGACATCATGGAGCTGGTGGATGTTAGAGATCTTGGCTCCTCCACCTTCTGTTTGAAGATGCCGCACAGATGCTCAATAGGGTTTAGGCCTGGAGACATGTTTGGCCAGTCCATCACCTTTACCCTCAGCTTCTTTAGCAAGGCAATGGTCATCTTGGAGGTGTGTTTGGGGTCGTTATCATGTTGGAATACTGCCTTGTGGCTCCGAAGGGAGGGGATCATGCTCTACTTCAGTATGTCACAGTATATGTTGGCATTCATGGTTCCCTCAATGAACTGTAGCTTCCCAGTGCTGGCAGCACTCATGCAGCCCCAGACCATGACACTTCCACCACCATGCTTGACTGTAGGCAAGACACATTTGTCTTTGTACTCTTCACCTGGTTGCCGCCACACACGCTTGACACCATCTGAACCAAATAAGTTTATCTTGGTCTCATCAGACCACAGGACATGGTTCCAGTAATCCATGTCCTTAGTCTGCTTGTCTTCAGTAAAAAATTTGCAGGTTTTTCTTGTGCATCATCTTTAGAAGAGGCTTCCTTCTGGGATGACTGCCATGCAGACCAATTTGATGCAGTGTGCAGCATATGGTTTGAGCACTGACAGGCTGACCCCCCACCCCTTCAACCTCTGCAGCAACCCTGGCAGCACTCATACGTCTATTTCCCGAAGACAACCTCTGGATATGATGCTGAGCACGTGCACTCAACTTCTTTGATCGACCATGACGAGGTCTGTTCTGAGTGGAACCTGTCCTGTTAAACCACTGTATGTTCTTGGCCACTGTGCTGCAGCTCAGTTTCAGGGTCTTGACAATCTTCTTATAGCCTATGCCATCTTTATGTAGAGCAACAATTATTATTTTTTCAGCCCCTCGGAGAGTTATTTGCCATGAGGTGCCACTTTGAACTACCAGTGACCAGTATGTGAGAGTGATAACACCAAATTTAACACACCTGCTCCCCATTCACTCCTGAGACCTTGTAACACTAATGAGTCACATGACACAGGGGAGATAAAATGGCTAATTGGGCCCAATTTGGACATTTTCACTTAGGAGTGTACTCACTTTTGTTGCCAGCAGTTTAGTCATTAATGGCTGTGTGTTGAGTTATTTGGAGGGGACAGCAAATGTACACTGTTATACAAGCTGTACACTCACTACTTTACATTGAAGCAAAGTGTCATCTCTTCAGTGTTGTCACATAAAAAGATAGAATAACATATTTACAAAAATGTGAGGGGTGTACTCACTTTTGTGAGATACTGTACAATCATTTCTCCATTTCACAATAATGTCTACTTTATAACTGGTGTATAATCTCTAAGTGAGAAGTGGAAAACAGGATTGGATAAACCTGCAAACACCATTTAAACTATGAGCCCTTACACTGCTGGATTATTTGCTGTGTCTTACTTTCATGCGTACATTTACCTTTTTTTTTTTTGTGTTTTATTCACGTGTTATGCAGTGTGGGTTTGAACTTTTAGACCCCTTTCAAACTGAAGGCAGTTTTCAGGCGTTTTAGCGCCTAAAATTTGCCTCTCCTGCCACCCCAGTGTGAAAGCCTAAGTGTGTGCGCTTGCAGGAGGGGAAAAAAAGTCCTGCAAGCAGCATCTTTGGGGTGATTTGGGAGCGGTGTATACAGTGCTCCTAAACCGCCCCTGCCCATTGAAATTAATGGGCAACGCTTCCGAAGCATCTGAAAAATGCTTCAGAAGCGCAGCAACACGGGCACTTTTAACCCCTTGGGGGTTAAAAGCGCCGCTAAAACGACAGTAAAATGCCACTAAAACTAGCGGCACTTTACTGCGGTCCCAGTGTGAAAGCCGCCTTAAGAATGTGGGTTTTTCACGGTGCAGATGGTGCTCAAAAAAGTGCAAAGATGCAGAATTTACAATTATTTTTTACTATTCCTTTTCAAGTAATTGCTGTATGCAATGTAGGTAGCTTTGCACATTTTTTTTTATAAAATATGAAATACATGCACTTTCATTTTTAGAAAGTGTCTAAACATAAAGGTTGAGTTAAAGTGGCCTTGCCACCCACAATCACTGATTGTGGGGAGAAAAGGTTAATTTATGTAACCCATAGTGCCTAGGCAAGGGTGACCCGACATGCCTTTTGGCAGTTTCCCAAGGAATGCTGAGTAGCTCAAACCTCACAAGATGAGTGTCCTACTAAAGAGTTATTTTGCAAGATTTGGACTACTTGGCATTTTTTTGTAATCGCACCAAAAGAATGGTACACCACCATTTGCAGTACAGAAGCTAGAGGTCAGATAAGTATATTTAACTTGATAGATCTTATAGGCAACAAAAGCTTGTTCCACTGCATAATTAGGACTTCTTTGAGAAAATGCATAATTAGGACTTCCTTAAGAAAATGCATAATTTCATTTTTTTTTCCCAAAGTACGTGTTTTTTTACTCAGCCCAGTTACACATATACTTTCAAGGTGTTCATTTAATAAATATGTAGGCAAAGTTATAGGCTTGTAAAAAAATAAATTAGATAAATGGAAACCTTTGACTTTAAGGGAGTTGTCTTGTTTGTAGAGTTTAAAGGTTTGTGAATGATTGCCTAGTTTTTATATAGGGTTTGAGCTTTTGCCTTTGGTCTACATGCAGGGATTTCGGTTTGCATTGATAAAGTGAACCTGTCCTATCCTGGGCAACAATAGCATTGAATTGCAGGCTTGTGGTTTCTATGAGTACCTGTATTATCTTTTAAATTGAGCCCTGTGGCCCTCTTGAGTTCTTATGCCCAAAGGGGTCTTGATTTCTGCCCAAGTTGAAATTGGGCACCACGTCTCCTGATACTAAGCCTTACCCTTATAATTCCAGTGTCAGGCTAGCAATCTTGTTGATGGTTGGCAATTTCCCAGAAACAGGATCACTAAATTGAACACTCATCTGCTTCTATGTGGTTTTTTGCACTGTCCAAATTGATGCAAAATCTCACTGGCCAGCAAAGGAGCAATTATGGAGCAACACCTTGCTGGTCTGGCCAGTGAGGGAGTGAAAAAATAGAAGCAGGTAAGTTTTTTTTTTTTTTTTCCTCTCATTGAGATACTGTTGCTGGTGACAACACAAAGGTTTGTTATCATTACATGGACCTAATTTGATTGTCAAATGTTAGTGTCTCTAATCCACACTTGTATTTAAGAGTAGAACGGCAAAGATATTGGTTAAGGAGGAACTTCATCCTGATTTTAAAAAAAAAGGTCAGCAGCTACAAAAAAAAAAACACACTTACCGGCCCTTGTAACCCTGCCATAAAGGTTCTTGTTCAGGCACTTGCTGTTAGGCTTCATGCACACTGGACGCTATAGGGCTGTTTCAGCGTTGGGTAGGAGACGCTGCTCACAAAACGATCTATTTGCAGTGTTTTGTAAGCAGCGTTTAGCGGCGTTTTTCGGCGTCATCGTTTTTTGTTTTTTTTTTTTTTTTACTTCATTGGCTTCCATTGACTGCAAAAAAACACCAGACGCCGATATACCGGCGTTTAGCGGCGTCTGGCGTTTTTTTGTGGTCAGGAGAACGACTTTTGAACGCCAATTCAGGGCGTTCAGATAACCAAAAACGCCACTGCTGATAAAAGACAATAAACGACCATGTGTGCATGGACACATAGGATAAAATAAAGTGGCGTTTTTAGGCTGTTAAAAAAAATGCCAAAACGACCAAAAACGGTCGTTTTTGAGATACAATGTGCATGGAGCCTTATGGGGCGATAACCCTCTGTCCCTGTTTCCTAATCCCCTTCCTGTGTTGCCACTCTGTTACACGTGCTTCCAGTGTAAACTATAAGCGGCTGTGTCAGCACTCATTGTGCAAGCATTTTCCATCTTGGCCACTAACAGTAAGCCAATGATGTGTACCTGCCTCTGGGGAGCGTGCATGTAGACAAAGTCGAGCATGGAGGAGATCAGTAATACTGAGATGAAAAAAGGGTAAAAGCAGATTTTTTTCTAAAAGGAAAAAAAAAAATTAAAGGGTGCATTAGTAAATTAAATGTCATCCAGTTAAGCTTTAGATCTACTTTAATCTTGAGTTGGGCAGCAGGTGAGGCCATTTGTACAGGTGGAGCCTAGAATCCAGTAAACAAGCAGATTTATGTTAAACTTTTAAACCCAAAGACTCTACATGACCAGCAAAACATTTAGTATAATAGAAAACTAAACCCCTATTATCCTTTCAGTATTATATTGCCACGTGTACTCTGAAAAAATAGGTACTTATTTCAATACAGATTTTAATGATGTCTTACAATGCAGAATTAAATATTTGCAAAATATAGGTACACATTCCCACCTCACAAAATGCTATTGCATTTTTATTTTTTTTTTGCTGCAGGCAATTTACAGCAGACCATTGTTTTTTTTTTTAGTATTGTGTTTTATATATTGAGACTGTGAATCATAAAATGGTACACCGGATTGAACTTTTTTATTGACAGGTTTTATTTGCCCTACTGCCTTCAGATGCATGGAATTTTGTAGTAACAATATGATTTTACTGAACATTGGTCTTACATTAAACAATGAATTTGTCGTTCACACGTACCATTTGTTTGGCAATTTAGTACGTTGTACATTATGCAACTATAGCCTTTATCTGCCTTAATATGTAAGATGGCAAGTTTCTTAACTTCCTTACTAGATGCTCTTTGCATTTGAGTTTTAACCACATAAGACCCTTATTTGTCATTTTATTTAAAGTATCCCCTATACTTAGTCATCATTACAAGACATCATAAATAAGATATGAACTTCCTCCATGAAAGCCTCTATGCTGTGTAGTTTCAGGGGAAGTCAATGACATTAATAACCATGTGTTTGACCTTGTCCATACCACAAAAGAATTGCTTGTAATGTAAATAGGAGGTCTCCTAATTGTAGGAGATTTTTTTATAGAGGTTAGAAGGGAGTTCCCTTTTTGCACACAACACTTTAGCTGCATTTCGAATGACTGTTCAGGTGTGTGATTTACTGTCTTTTGTTGAGCAAGATCTTTTGTAAAACTTGACTTTGATGGAAGGTTGAGGATACTACTTACTTTAAAGCCATGCAGAAGAGGGTGTGCTTGTTTATATAACTAGGTGGCAGTTCATAATGAGTTTTTTTTTTATTTTTATATGACTGTTTAATCTTCTTTTCTTTTCTTTTTTCTTTCTCTCACACACTTTGTAGTAGTTGAAGAAAAACGTATAGTACTTTTCTTTTTCAAAATGATGTCAACCTCCTTTTTTTCTTGTAAAGATTTTTTTTTATTGGATAAACACATTTTTGGTACTAAAATGGGTTGTAATTACCTGTTTTCCCACTTCTCACTAATAGAGACATACATCCTGGAAGTGATCAGTTACACATTTAGCAGTTACATTACAAATTCTAAAATGTTATAAAGAGCATAAAAGCAAATAATTTGGTATAAAAGAAAAGGTTTGCGCAGGGTTGAGATTCTTCCTTCCACAGAGGTCACTACTGTTGAATTTGGTTCAGTTTGGTAGCAGTGGCACCCCCTCATTTATGTTTATATAAAGAGATTAGTTGACAGACTGCTAGGCACAGCAGGTGACGCTTTCTGCTGGAGCTCCAGGTGTAAGCACACAGGTGGCATGCGTTTTATAATGCCCACTTACAACTAAAAGAGAATTTTCACATCAATAAGACATTGCTTTGAAATAAACTTTTACATATCTAGAAGGGAAATTAATAAAATGAGCAGATCATAATGTAATGTACTGGTAACAAGTTGTACAAATACACACCTAGCCCTGATGGTAGAAACTGGATACCTGTTCTCGATATCAAAAAGTATGCAGTTGCCCACGAAAGCCTTCTTGTATGCTGGATATACACAGGCAAGAGGTAATAAAGGGTCCTCGGGATTTAAAAAGCGCAAAGCATTTGAGGTATCGTATAGAAAAGAAAAAGTAAATGGAGGAATAACTAAACACTGACATTAAAGTGTATAAATTTGTTTTTCAATTTTATCATTATAATTTTGTTTTTATGCACTAGTGTCTTGAATTTGCATTTTTTATCCCATGTCTGTTTCTTTCTTTAGAAGTGTTTCTTAAAAGGACCACTAAGTTTAAATGTGACTGTTTAGTAATATTCCTTTTTCGTGGTGTTGTAAGGGAGTGAATAGCACTGTAAAATCTGTATCCATTTAGACCTGTAAATGTGGACAATGTTTTATTTGGCTGTACATTACTGCTCTATTGGCTGGCTGTACCATGGTGTAATGGACACGTATCTTTTTGAATGTGATGTAAAATTTTGTACAGTAAAAATTTTTATATTTTCTATCAACTGAGTTTGTCTTCCAGAATTGCTATTAATTTAAACAGTTAGTATTAACAAAGGTTCTGTATTAGTTATGCAACCAGCAGAAGTGCACTCCTATGCTATTGAAATTCTGGATATTTAGGATTCTTTAAAGTCAATAAATCCATGCTATCAAACAGTGAGTTTTGTTTTATTTTCTGTGTGATTTCATTTGTCTTATGACTGTCAGCTGAAACCAGAGATTAAAAGCTACAGAAAAACGTGTTTGGTTATTAATACCCCAAGAAAAATATGGAAGATCAAGCTTGTTAAAAGAGCAAAAAGTCTAAGATCACAAACCTTAGAGAAGAAATCAACTCTGTCTCATAAATACCCAAATGTATAGTCCTCGTCTTCAAGTTATATGCATTATGCAATCACTCCAATTGTGCTTTTTAATTACTGGAATTGCAGAGTGAGTCCATACATATCTGAAGATGTTAGACACATGGGGGGAGTTCAGGAAAGCATTCAAAAACTTGCCGCCATTTTCAGTAGCTTTATCAACATGTGTGACCGTATCAGGTATTTAATAGTGCCACTTTTACAAAGCGGCACTATAGCTACACCAAATTTAAAAACACTTACCTCCAGTTCTTAAAAAAAAAATACTGGTATTACTAAAGACCAACTCTAACTTGGCGTACAGAGACAGCAGAGTGCCTGTCTCTGTATGCTGTGTAGCAAGGCAGTGTGTTTGCCTCCGCACCTGTCATTGGTTGTCAGCAATGCTGTCAGCTTCAAAGCCAACAGACTCCTAGAACCAGCTATGCTGACAGTGGATGGACCCTGACTAGGAAGCTGAGGGTCTAGTTCCCATCAGGTTCAGTTTCTCCTTGTGATTGACAGCAGACAGTGAGCAGATTCTGTAGCCAATAGCAGGCTGTTTATTGGCTAAAGAATCTTCCCATTGTCTGCTGTCATTCACAAGGGGAGCAGACCTGAATCCCCATCAGGCATTGCCCAGCTAGCTGTCTGTGTGACATTTGTAGCAGCGGGTATGGAGCTCGGCTGCACCGAGGACCGAGTGTCCAAATGGACTCTATGGCCTGTGCACAACAAATATACGTGCTTCCAACAGGTATGTGAATTTGCGCCAACTAATTACATTTGTTGTTCAGAGGCACAACAGAATTCTAAAGCATGTGGCGTGTCTACGGCACGCTTTAGGAATACCCAGGTGGTTAGTAAACCTAAGAAGTATCATTTAAAAAAAAAAGTATCGTAAAATCCGTCCGTTAGATTACATACAAGGAAATTCACAAAGTTTTAACAAGAACAGCTTCTTAGATCTGTCAATCTGTCTTAAACTGACAGTACTGGTGCAACAAGTCATATATAAAATTAAAATAATCTGCTAGTAAGATTGTCCTTTTAAATAACTGGCTTGTCATTTATATTGTCAGGAGAAATCAATTCCAATAACAATTATTCAATAAAATGTACAATATTCATGAGCTTGTTTTCATAAAATGTGTTCGAAACAAACAAAGCGGTATTAGACCAAAAAGCAAACCTTTATCATGTTGCAGCTTACCAATTATTAGATGTGATGGCTGCATCAGTCTCCTTTTTAGGCTTGCTTTCTTCTATTTCCATCAGGTAATCCAGCCAGCAAATCTGTTGTTTATTACAGCACAAACTCTCTAGCAGAATGTATACGTTTAAATGGATGACACAAACCACTTAACACTAGCAGGGGTGATTAAAATTATCAGCTTTTATTTATTCATGCAACACCTTTAGCCCAAAAGAAAAAAAAACTGCTGTAACTGATTATAAAGTGTGAGCTGAAGTTAGGCTTCAATTTGTTAGTGGTTCTAAATCTGTTTATTTTCTAACACACGCACACACACAAATGCTGTTGTGCTTTCTTTGATCATTCCTCCAGAGTTGTGTCTCACCATAAAAACAGAGTAAAAAGACAAAGAAAATAAAACTGATGCAGCCACCATTTATTGATTGGTAAGCTGTAATATATTACATTTTTGGTTTCGGGTTCAATACCCCTTTAAATTAAGTTCCTTTGTCGCAGCATACACGTTTATTTTATAACATCAGCACAGTAATAGATATAAAAAGGGTAGTTATTTCTGTACAAACGACTCCTGAACTCCTCCTCTCGGCACCTCAGTAGTTCAGAAGGCAGGCTCTGTGAAATGTGTCACACAGCAGTGCCTACTCACAGGGCATAGTGAATAGGTGTCACAGAATTCAAGGGAGTAAATGTGTGGGGATCTTCACAAAGTAAAGGCCTGTACACACGGTACAACAGTTGTACAACAACAGTCGTACAACAGCTTGTTGTGCGATCATCCGACCGTTAGTATGCGCGATTAGAACAGCCGACGTGCAACGGCCGTACAACAGAAGCTGGATGAGAAAAACTTTTGTTGTACAACAAGGCGTCATACGACTGTTGTACCGTGTGTACAGAGAAGTTGGTCTAACAAGTTGTACTGTGCAAAACACGCATGCTCAGAAGTCAGGAATGCCGGAAGTGTCAGTTCGTGTAAACTTACGTTCCTAATACACAAATCACATTCACCTGAACTTCCTCTTTATTCGCTCGTAACACGTTACTACGTTAGGCTTGGTCATACGATCGCTTAGTGCACATCAGTACACGAGATACATCAGCCGACATACAATTTTGAACGTCCAGTCGTACGACCTCCACACCGCGTGTACGAGGCTTTAGCTTACAAACTTCAAGATCATTCAGATTAATAGGTGTAGGCTGGAAATGCAAAATGGAGATTAATATATGATTTTACATTTTGACCATAGTAAAATTTTAATATAAATGAAGCATTTTTAAAAGCAAACCAGTATACATTTATTTTTCAAATGTTCAGTATTTACTTTACTACAGTATTACCCATTAAGGCTTGGTTCACACTACTGCAATGCGATTTTGACGCGATTTGCAGTGCGGTTTATGTAGAACGTTTGTTTATCCTTGGCTGCCCAAAGAGCAGAGCGGGCACTTTCTGTGCCTGCTCTGCAGAAACTGAGCAGACACGGACCTGTTATCTGCCTGCTCTGTTTCCATCAGCAGGGGATCTGTGAGCTGATCGGAACAGAAGTGTGGCTGCATGGTAACACCAGCTGTTGGTCTCATCAGACTCCAGGTTTCATAAAAAGAAAAGTGTCTAAGGCTCAGTTCACAGTGCCACAACTTGGGATCTGACTTGTGAGACCCTAAATTGCATGAAATCCCATGTTAGTCAATGAGAGCTTTCTTAATCTGCACTACTGAAGTCACTCCTGACTTTAGAAAAGGTTCCTGTACTACTTCAAGGCAACTTCTATCTGACTTGAACCCATAGACTTTAATGGAATTTGCCACCAAGTCGGATCCTCATCTATATTGATGTGGTTTGGATCCAAGATAATAGGAAGATTACCCAGGCATTCCCGAAAGTCGCTTCCAAGTAGTATTCAAGTCGCCTATCAAAGTCGCACAAATTTCCTGTGGCAGTAGTGTGAACTGAGCCTTAACCGTTTTGTGAATCTGAATTTTATCTGTCACTAAAAATAAGAACAGGCACTAATAAAAAAAAATAAAAAATAAAAAAACCTTTGTTAATTTGGCTTGTGTGGTGCAAGATAAAAGAAAACAAGTCTTATGAAATAGGCGTACAGGTAACATGTAGCTGATTACCTCCAGACTTCTGGAGTAAATGCAGATAATGGCTGCTTAGTGTACTTTTTTTTCCTGCAGCAATACCTTTAAAGAGGTTATAGAATATTTGCACTGGACAAAGAGGAGGGTTTCTGATTATTTGTACTGCACTGGTACATTCTCAAAACCCTACAGAACAATAATTCTTTCAAATGTCATGTGCAAAATAAAAAAATATATATTTTTTTAATATATTTCTACGTAGTTAAGGCTGATGCATACAACATAAATTGCAGGTATCTGTTTCTGTGCCTGGGATACACAGCAGGCTTGCACAGCGAAACGTAATGAATGACTGTTTGTGCCTGTAAACCTGTGCATATGTAAAAGCTGTATGTTGTACAAGTGCGGGTTTATGCAAGTAGCAGATGTGTATCTCTAGAGAAATAAGCTTCCAAAGCTTCTATAATGCCAAAAAGCCCCAGTGTGTGAGCCCTTAGGAAGTGACTAACCATTGAGAAGGAGTAACTTCACATTAAAAGCAGCAACAGAGATCAGTAAGGGCGTGTTTTAAAGCTTTTTTTTTTTTGTTCGAAATATGTAAATATTTTTTTTATCCAGGAGAAAGTTATAAAATGCTGTTTTTGCATTTTTCATCCTTATTTTTATTTTTTTTTGCACCTCAATGCTGTTAATCCAGCCTCTGTGCAGCTGATTACAGCAATTGTTTAGAATTGACTACCTGATGGTGACGATTGTGGAACATGGCTATACCATGAGTGTGGCACAGCCAATAGTGGTCTACAGTGGAAGTGCATGATGTGACAGGACAACAACGCAGCAGAGTGATGGGGAGACAGGGTGTTGCCACCGCATATCAAAAAGAGCTTGAGCTTCCCCCCTCCCTCTTTTCTTTTCCTTTTCTTTATTTTTTCCCTCCTTTTCGTTGGTGACCAGCTTGTCCCTCTTGTCCCCTCATAGTATGCCCCTAGGCCTTCGGGCAAATTATGTGGACCTACGGCTCTATCCGTGAGGTTGGTTAGTTGGCATCTTGCTCTACTAAAAATGTTTAGTTGCACAAGATATTACTCGTGCCTATTTGTCTTGTTTCCTGTTTATTGTTGTATAACCTTTGCGTGGGTAATCAGCTGTCTTGTTACTTTCATGTGCAACAATAAAAATGATTGTACCAGAAAGCTCATGAACAAGGACCTTTAATTCAAGATTATTATTTTTACTATTTCGCTATTATTATTGGGTATTATTTGAATGAAAGCTGCAGATTTCAAAATATTGAAGATTACCTATAAACTTGCATCCATACGTTTTCAGTGATTGGATTTAGATCTACTTTAACCACTTTAGCCCCAGAAGGATTTACCCACTTCCTGACCAGGCCATTTTTTGCGATACAGCACTGCGCCGCTTTAACTGACAGTGGTGCGACACTGTACCCAAACAAAATTTGCGTTCTTTGGCAGCGTGAGGCTGCAGTTGGGACTCTGTTGGCAGTTCTCTGCCATTCTGTGCCTCTATGGGGATACAGTCCGGTTGAACCAGTATCCTGACCCTTTTATGGCCACAGACTCTTTGACTGCTCTCGACTGCACTGGGGTTTTGCCCGGAGGTGGCCTGCGATCATTATTTGTCCAATAGGGAGTTTCTTGCATTCAACCTGGTGGCGATATCGTCTCTCCCCCTATACCTTTAGTGCATGAGCCCCTGCCTTATATGGTAGTGCTTGGATGGCCATGACAACAATCTTATAACAAGACAAGTCTTTTTTATTTTATATTTTGGGTTCAATACATGGAGGCATAAGCCCCTGTTTGACCCTTTTTCCTTTTTCTGCTTCTCCATTTCCTCATCTCTGCCCCCCTGTGGGATGATATGTAACAACGGACATCTTACACGAACCTCCTGCGTATATCCTGGTAACATCACTGAGGAAGAGTGTTATCCTGTAATATCTCAAAACGCGTTGGATGTTTTGCATGGATTTACTGCTTTATTCTATTTTCCATCAGAGGTTTTTTCATCCAGTTCTCATCTCATATTAATCTGCTGCACATCACCATTTACCCTTACCTTTAACCATATAGTTTTTCCTTTGTCATTGTTGTGATTTTAACTGATGCAAGTATTTTGTACAATAAATTTAAAACTTTTATATAAATTTTGTCTCCTGACTGACCTGCTGTCCGTATATGCCTAAAAAATCCATTGCCTTGGAGGGTCAATTCTTTTTTGTATACATTCGGGATGTTGGCATTTTTTTTTTAGTTCCCACCACACCACCTTATCTAAACAAAATTTATGTTCTTTTTTCCCCACAAATAGAGCTTTCTTTTGGTGGTATTTGATCACCTCTGCGGTTTACAACTGCAGTGACTGGTCGGCAAGCAGTTAAATAAACAGCGCTGTTCCTTGTTTAATGCTTACTCCTGAAGGAGCCTCTGATATTTGGGTCCCCTGTCGCCGGATGTCAATGACCTTTCTAGCAATGCCAGAGAGTGTCCCCAAATGTGGTATTATGTCAGCCCAAAATGTATGAGAAAACTATAACAAAAATATAAAAAAGTACCAATTTTATTAGTGGAATATTTTAAAAACTGACATATATGGACCAAAGACTGGTAAAGGAATAAAAATCACATGTGCATAATATGAATACAGACAGCTGGCACAATGGTGATTGCTTAGTTACAACTGTGAAACTGCTACATGAAGGGAAACTCCAACACGTTTCAAAATAAAGATTCCTTCTTCAGGCTACAGGGGGTTGGTATTTATGAGCAGAATAATTGTTCTATGAATAAACAAAGATATATGGTAACAATGTGCATATATACATTTGCGAATTTCCTTGTATACTACACTAGTCTGTCTGTATACTACACTAGCCTGCTGCCTGTATACTACACTAGCCTGCTTGTATACTACACTAACCTGCTTGTATACTACACTACCCTGCCTGTATACTACATTAGCCTGCCTGTATACTACACTAGCCTGTCTGTATATACCCTAGCCTGCCTGTATACTACACTAGCCTGTCTGTATACTACACTAGCCTATCTATATACTACCCTAGCCTCTCTATATACTACCCTAGCCCTTAACCTAGGTTCAAACTTATGTGTTTAGTGCAAAATCTGAAAAATGTAATTTTAGTTTTATTTATCATGATATAAAATAATGGTTGTTTGGGGCCTTTTAGTTTGCGTGATTTTTTTTCGGGGGGGGGGACAACATTTCATTCTTGGACCCAGGCAGCACAATGTCTTGGGCCAGGCCTGATGGCAACGCATGGATCCATGTGATAGCCCAGGGCCTCAATGCCAGAACCAATGGTAAGGTCACAAACAACTACAATGGCAGAGGAAGAGGCTGGATATCTGGTATAAACGCAACACTTTTGTGTTTGCCCCTATTTATCATGAGCTGAACTTAAAGATCTATGACTTTTTCTATGTACACAAAAGGCCTATTTCTCTCAAAGATTGTTCACAAATCTGTCTAAATCTGTGTTAGTGAGCACTTCTTTTTTGCAGAGATAATCCATCTACCTCACAGGTGTGGCATATCAAGATGCTGATTAGGTAGCATGATTATTGCATAGGCTGGCCACAATAAAAGGCAACTCTAAAATGTACAGTTTTATCACAGCACAATGCCACAGATGTTGCACGTTTTGAGGGTGCGTGCGATTGGCATGCTGACTGCAGGAATGTCCACCAGAGCTGTTGCTCTTGAACGTTCATTTCTCTACCTTAACCACTTCAGCCCCGGAAGGATTTCCAGCTTTAGGACCGGAGCCCTTTTTGCGATTCGGCGCTGCGTCGCTTTAACTGAAAATTGCGCGGTCGTGCGACGTTGTACCCAAATGAAATTTGCGTCCTTTTTTCCCCACAAATAGAGCTTTCTTTTGGTGGTATTTGATCCCCTCTGCGTCATTTCTGATCGCCGCTATAAACAAAAGAAGAGCGACAATTTTGCAAAAAAACCCAAATTTCTTACTTTTTGCTAGAATACAAATCCAAAAAAAATATATAAAAAAACATTTTTTTTCACCGTTTTTGGCCAATTTATATTCTTCCTCATATTTGCGATAAAAAAAATCGCAATCGGCGTTTATTGACTGGTTTGCGCAAAAGTGGTCGCGTTTACGGAGGATGAGAATTCATTTTTGGGGTTTTTATTTATTTATTTTTTTTTACTAGTAATGGCGGCGATCTGCGATTTTTAGCGGTACTGCGATATTTCAGCGGACATGTCGGACTATTTTGACACTTTTTTGGGACCATTGGCATTTATACAGCGATCAGTGCTATAAAAATGCACTGATTACTGTGTAAATGCCATTGGCAGTGAAGGGGTTAACCTGCAGGGGGCGCGCTAAGGGTTAACTATGTTCCCTGGGCGTGTTCTAACTGTATGGGGGACTGCCTATCTGGGGAAGGGAAGTGGTCACAGCCTTCACGTAAAGGAAGGCTGTGATCACAGCCCTTCCCCCTCACACAGAGCGGAGGGGGGGCCATCGCGGGTAGCCGGCGGCAATCGAAGCCGCCGCACCCGCTCCCTGGCCCTCCCCGAACACAGTGAGCGCGCGTTATTGCAGCCGCCGTCGTATGACGGCGATTTGCGATAACGAGCCACTTTGCCGCCGTCAACCTGCGGTTGGCGGTCGGCAAGTGGTTAAGCTGCCTCCAAAGCCGTTTCAGAGAATTTGGCAGTACATCCAATCGGCCTCACAACCGGAAACCACATGTAACCACAGCAGCCCAGGACCTCCACATCCAGCATCTTCACCTCTAAGATCATCTGAGACCAGACACCCGGACAGCTGCACAAACTGTCAGAAACCGTCTCAGGGAAGCTCATCTGCCTGCTCATCGCCCTCATCGGGGTCTCGACCTGACTGCAGTTCGTCATCGCAACCGACTTGAGTGGGCAAATGCTCACATTCGATGGCGTCTGGCACTTTGGAGAGGTGTTCTCTATACAGATGAATCCCTGTTTCCACTGTACAGGGCAGATGGCAGACAGCGTGTATGGCGTTGTTTGGGTGTGCGGTTTGCTGATGTCAAAGTTGTGGATCGAGTGGCCCATGGTGGCAGTGGGGTTATTGTATGGGGAGGCGTATGCTATGGACAACGAACACGTGTGCATTTTATTGATGCCATTTTGAATGCAGAGAGATACTGAGATCCTGAGGCCCATTGCTGTGCCATTCATCCACAACCATCACCTCATGTTGTAGCATGATAATTCACGGCCCCATGTTGCAAGGATCTGTACACAATTCCTGGAAGCTGAAAACACCCCAGTTCTTGCATGGCCAGCATATTCACCAGACATGTCACCCATTGAGCATATTTGGGATGCTCTGCATCGCCGTATACGACAGCCTGTTCCAGTTCCTGCCAATATCCAGCAACTTCGCACAGCCATTGAAGAAGAATGAACTAACATTCCACAGGCCACAATCAACAACCTGATCAACTCTATGCGAAGGAGATGTGCTGCACTGCGTGAGGCAAATGCTGGTCACACCAGACACTGACTGGTTTTCGGACCCCCGGATACCCCCAATACAGTAAAACTGCACATTTTAGAGTGGCCTTTTATTGTGGCTAGCCTAAGGCACACCTGTGCAATAATCATGCTGTCTAATCAGCAACTTGATATGCCACATCTGTGAGGTGGATGGATTATCTCAGCAAAGGATAAGTGCTCACTAACACAAGGGCGGCACAGTTGTGTAGTGGATAGCACTTTCGCCTGGCAGCAAAAGAGTCCCTGGTTTGAATCCCAATCACGACACTACCCGCCTAGAGTTTGCATGTTCTCCCTGTGTCTGCGTGGGTTTCCTCCAGGTACTCCGGTTTCCTCCCACACTCCAAAGACATGCTGGTAGGTAAATTAGATGCTGTCCAAATTGGCCCTAGTATATGTATGAATGTGAGTTAGAGACCTTAGATTGTAAGCTCCTTGAGGGTAGGGACTGATGTGAATGTACAATATATATGTAAAGCGCTGTGTAAATTGACAGTGCTATATAAGTACCTGAAATAAATAAAATACACAGATTAAGGGCCGGTTCACACTGCTGCGATGCGGGAACCCTGAGAATCCACTGCGGGTACCTGAATCGCTCCCTTATGAAGTCGCAGCCCCGCCCCAGGATGTGACACCATAAGGGCGAGGGGCCTCTGGATGATGTCAGCCGGTGGCCCCGCCCCATGCCAATATAAGTCACAGCACACAGCGGAGACGGCATTCATGAAGGAGATTGCGTCGTGTCTGCATGGGAAGAAGAAGAGAGGGAAGAGGACAACGGAGAAGACAGACAATGGAGAAGAAAGGCAAAAGAGCACAAGACACTGCAGAGAGGGAAAAGAAAGAAGACCCCTCAGAAGATAGAAGACCCCGCAAAAGAGCAGAAGAAAGAAGAGCCGGAGATGATTTAATAAAATATTTTAAAAACCTGTGTAGTGTGGGTTTTTTTTACACTTTTTTTCAGGTGAATGAGTAGGGGTACAACGTACCCCATACTCATTCACATAGGGTGGGGGGCCGGGATCTAGGGGCCCCCTTGTTAAAGGGGGCTTCCAGATTCCGATAAATCCCTGCCCGCAGACCCTGACAACCATCGGCAAGGGTTGACGGGAAGAGGTCCTTTTCCTCATCAACATGGGGACAATGTGCTTTGGGGTGGGGGGGCGCAGAGGCCACCCTGCCCCAAAGCACCCATACTCCCTATGTTGAGGGCATGCATCCTGGTATGGTCCAGGAGGGGAGGGGGCGCTTGCTCGTCCCCACCCCAATTCCTGGCCTGCCAGGCTGCGTGCTCAGATAAGGGTCTGGTATGGATTTTGCGGGGAACCCCCACTCCATATTTTTTATTTGGCGCGGGGTTCCCCTTAAAATCAATACCAGACCAAAGGGCCTGGTATGCTCCTGGAGGGGGACCCCATGCCATTTTTTTTTAATTTGGCTTTGAGTTCCCCTTCAAGATCCCCAGAGCACAAGTCGCATGCCAAAGTCGGATCAGTGAAGACAATGATCCGACTTTGATCCGACTTCAATGCCTTTCAATGGGCTAAAGTAGGATCAAAGTCAGACAAAAGTAGTACAGGAGCCTTTTTCAAAGTCGGTCTGACTATTAAAAACACAAGTCGGACCAGTTAAGACGGCTCTCACAGGGAATCATTGTTTTTGTGACGTAATGCGACTAGTGCTCCTAATGTCAGTCCGAGAATTGGACTAGTGTGAACCCAGCCTTAGGCTGGGTTTGCACTTGTCCAACAAATGGACCGACATTGTGAGCACAAGTCGCATAACGTCACAAAATCAATGTTTCCCTATGAGAGCCATCTTAACTGGTCCGACACAAGTTGGTCCGACTTTGAAAAAGGTTCCTGTACTACTTTGGTCCTACTTCAGCCCACTGAATATCATTGAAGTAGGATCAAAGTTGGATCCTTGTTCTAACCATCCGACTTGTGACATCCGACTTGGTTATTACAGTAGCAGTAAAAGGAATTTATCTCACCCTGGGATTGTTTTGATTGGTCAAAGGACAAGTCACTGTCTCAAAGTCGGAGCAAAATCTTATCTTGTTCATTCAAGTGGGATAGTGTACATATAAAAAGTTGTAGATCTTTAAGTTCAGCTCATGATAAATAGGGGCAAACACAAAAGTGTTGCGTTTATAATTCTGCTCAGTGTATATGAAAAAACAGACATAGTGATGACTGTTATCACACCTACAAGGATATATGTTATATTGTAGGGCCTAAATAGCATAGGTCTACAGAGATATTTGCTGTGATATGGGCTAAATGGTATACAGGGTACACGTAATCTATAATGCTGTGGCTATATAGCCGCATGCTGAAGTCAATGATGATGTCTGTATGCATGTTATGCACATGTGATTTTTATTCCTTCACCAGTCTTTGGTCCATGTATGTCAGCTTTTAAAATATTCCACTAATAAAATTGGTACTTTTTTATATTTTTGTTATACTTTTCTCATACATTTTGGGCCGACATAATCCCATTTGGGGACTCTCTCTGCACAATTTCAATAGGGATGATGGCTAATTCATTTTCAACCATGCTCCCTCACCCCTGTCATTCCTAGCAATGCCACACCATCTGACACACCAAGGCTGAAGGGTGAATATTTATTATAACAAAGCACAATAAATCAATAGGCAAAAGATGGAAAAGCAATAATACCATTTTAACAAATATATGGAAACGGGTACAAAAAAATGTGTGACTCCATAAACAGCAAATGGACCAATGACTGACCCCTAGTCCCTTTACTATGTGAGGTCCAGACTAAGGGCAATAAGAGGATAATGGTCCAACAGTCTCTCACAAGCCCTCCTCCACTGGCCGCAAACCCAGCATTGGAGTGCTCAAATGTAATTCCCTCCAAACCCAGATATAAGTAAAGTATCAAACCTAACATAAGACATAACAGTATAACAACCAATTGAACATCAAATTAACACTGAGAAGGTGCCAAGTAACACTTGCTCATAATAATCTCAATTGACTGTTTACATTATGCACATTTGATTCTAGGGGTCAGGTTAACTTTGTGGCCATGAAAAAGGAACATGTATGGGAGACTCCCATCAAGGTTTGTCAGAAGGTGGACTAGAGCAGCCTTTTTCAACCAGTGATCCTTCAAGTTGCTTCAGGGGTGCCTTGGCACATTTCCTAAAAATTGTCCATAAAATTGTATACAAGCCAGCGGAGGGATCAAGACTGCCTTTAAGTTACACAAAGGGTTTTCATTGTGCACCATTACAACGCTCTAGCTGCTGGTGTCCTAACAACCTATGATGTCATAGGTTGATAAGGGGGGCATTAAGCCCCTGAACATCATCTTTGTTTGCCCCCCCCCCTTGCCCTCTCCTTCAGATCTGGGGTTACCCTAGCTGAGTGAGAGAGAGAAACTGACGGAGAAGGGAAAAATCAGAATACCGGTCAGTATCAGTGTGCAGAGGTGTGTTTGCTTTAGACTAAGTCACTGCTAACATTGGATGCCCTATGTGTGCGGATGTTGCTGCATTATGTAAAACTATTAGTTTAGTTGTTTACATTGGGGTGCCTTGAGATTGTGTGTAATGTTAAAGGGTGGCTTGACTGACAAAAGGTTGAAAACACTGGACTAGAGACTCTGTCTACTGAAGACTTTGATCACTTCAGTGGTGATAGCTTCTTCTGAATGTGGCCATCATGCATCACCTGAGGTTCCCCAAGCCAGCTGGATCTATTGCTTAACCCTCTGCTTTTTGAGTCCAGATGTTTCTCTGACAAATTACCCCACTGCATCTTCAGAAGGCTGGGCAAAAGATGTCTTCTAGACCCCTAGTTTCTAGTTTCTGTTCAAGTCCACAGGGTATCTTGCCTAGCTGAGACACTTTCTCTGCTCTTCTGACGTTTATTTTCTTGTGTCAGACACTTGTACACTGGCCACAGCAGGGGGTGTGCTCTCTCCCACATCTGGAGGCAACAGAAGCCAACAGTTGCCCACCAAATCTGTGTTCATCCTATTGATCAGATAACTTTTCTTGCACCTTGATGGCTGAGGGCACACGATGGCCAGTGTGTCCAAGGTCTGAGGCTGTCCAAAAGCTAATGGATCAAATGACAAGAACATCCGTCACAGGGGTACTTCTCTGTTTTGATGCCTTGAACCTCTAAGTCCTCCATCTTTTGTAGAGGCATATACTTCTTGCTTCCTTCTTCCAAGATGCTTAAAGAGGAAATAAACCCTTTTGTAAACCCTAATGGGTTTACTTCCTCTATGTTCCCCTGCAATGTAGAAGCATAATAGGCTAGTATGCATCGCATACTAGCCTATTATGTGCTACTTACCTGCCATCGCTGCCCGTGCTGTCCCCACAGCAGGGAGCGTCCATCTTCGCCCCTCTTCCTTCCGGGGCCGCGAACTCCGGCGCTGTGACTGGCAGGAGTTGCGCACGGGAGCCGCCAATCACGGTATACTGTCTGTGAAGAAACGGCACAGAGGTCATTTCTTCACTGCGCATGTGCCGAATGACGTTGGCACATGCCGGTATAGCGCATATCTCCTAAACCGTACATGTTTAGGAGATATAGAGGGAAGCTACAGGTAAGCCTGATTACAGGCTTACCTGTAGTTTAAAGTGGTTGTCAAGAGTTGACAACCACTTTAATTTGATGCTTCAGATGATGTTTTGGGATAACTCTCTTGCATCTTCAGTTGTCTCTTTAGAGTGTCAGATGCAGTGTTAATTTCGTCGACTAAAGCCGACTAAAACATTTTACTCGAATAACTTAATACCGTTTAGTCGACTAAAATACGACTAAAACTAAAACATTTGAGATGACTAAAATATGACTAAAACTAAAATGTCGTTTTAGTCAAAAGACTAAGACTAAAACGAAATTGAAATTTGACGTCAAAATTAACACTGGTGTGTAGTGCATGTTCATACCTCAATACCATAAATAATAACATATTGGATTTTTCACTCCAGCAGTATATAATGAGTTTGGAAATTGTAGAGAAATGCCTAAATAATGCATTACAATTTAACTAAACCCATTTGATTTTAGACGACTAAAATTATTTTAGTTGACTAACATGTCCTGGAGATTTAGTCGACTAAATTCGACTAAAACAATTGCAGAAGATTAAATTGGGACTAAAACTAAAATACCATTTTAGTCCTAAGACTAAGGCTAAAACGAAATCTAAATTTGCTGCCAAAATTAACAGATGAGGTTCTTCTTAAAGACCTCTCCCTCTTTCTTGCATCACATCATGATTGGAAGCTGGCTGGGGTAGTCAGGCACTGGGCCAGCTCTCAGGAGTTTCTCTGTGGCCTCTGGCAGTACTCTTCATCCTTTGGCAGACTTGGACATTCATGTTTGTAGTGGCCTACACCTCTGCAATTGTGGCAGGTAGCTGAACCTGACAACGTCTCAAGTGGAATACTACTAGCAGGGTCACCATTTCCTTCAATTGAGGCATTTAGATCTTAAGGGCAGCTGTTTCTGAGTTAACCTCTCCTGCACTAGCCACCATGATTACCACTATAGGCTTTGACCCTGGGCCTTCATTTTTTCCTCCAATATGGCTTCCTCTTCCCATATGGTTCTGATTAATTCAGGGTATCTCAAGATTCCAGCATCCCCTTATGTTTTTATTTGAATCACAATGGAGTCTAAGGACTGAGCTCCCCTTCAAACCTGTCCTACCCAAACTTCATTCACCTTCCTGAAGTCTATGTTTTTCTTGATCCCTGGTCCTGCTGGAACTTTGCTGCACCAGCTACAGTCTCTTTGGAGAATAAATCTCCCACATGTCATTACTCCTTCCAGCAATCTCTGTCCTTTCCAAGGCTGCACAGCAACAGCGTTACTGTTTCCTTTGTTTTCGCAGGTGGTGGATAGGGCTGGGACTTTGCTCTGGCTGCATACAGCCCTGCAGCACAGCCTTACAAGTGCCATCCATCATCCCCCTCCTCTCCTCATTGGCAGGCAAGGTAAGGGAGAACAGCTGCAGCACTGGCTGTATGTGAGCAGCTGCAGCATGGGCAGGAGCACTGCGGACCTGACCTACACGTCTCACCAGGAGTTAGTATACCAGTCTTGCTAGTTGGGCATGCTTGTTGTTTTAGAGTGAAAAGGAAATTGGATGGAATAGTAAAGTGATGAAATAATATCATACTATGGGGGGATTTACTAAAACTGGAGCATACAGAATATGGTGCAGCTGCGCATGGTGGCCATTCGGCTTGTTCTAATAAGTCTTGACAATAAAACCTGGAAGCTGATCTGTTACTGTGCACAGGTGTACCAGATTCTGTGTGCTCCAGTTTTAGTAAACATCTTCCAATGTGTCAGGCTCCATTCACACCTGAATGTAGCGCAGCGACAGCTGTTGCAGCTCTTTTTTTTTTTTTGCTTTGTTTTGTTTTTAAGTGAAACGTTTTTGGACTGGCATTATTCATTTCAATGGGCCTTCCTCCGCTCCAAAAACACTCCAAAGAACACTCATGTATCAAAGAGCCAGGAGCGTTAGCGGTCGAGATTTTTGCCTCGACTGTAGCGCGTTTTGTTGCTCGACAATTGTGGGAAATTGGCCAGCGTTTGGGATGCCATTAAGAAATAATGGCATTGCAAAGCGTTCCGCATTTTGCCACGATTATGAAAATGTGAATGGAGCTTTGGAGTGCAAGGAAAAAATGCTGTAATTGAAAGCTGGGTGATTAGTGAACAGGTAAGGGTGTTAAACACAAAACCCCCACGAAGTGAAGTCTTCCTAATATATGTGATGTCCTGTGGCTTAGCATAAGTTCTGACTGTGAGGAAGTGAAGGGGAAAAAAAGCAGTTGCGTGACCTATAAGTTAAAGAATAAAATAAAATATTCATGACATTTTTTTTTTATTGAAAGCTTTTCCTCATCAAATGAGCTGCTGGAGGTGTGCTCTATTCTTCAGACGTGGGCGTTTAGGCTGGGTTTACAACCACTTTAAATGCTATGCAAGTGACTGAGTGTGTTAACCAGATATGACACCTAGAGTTGTGGTATGACCATATAAGGTACTTGCAACTGTTCGTCCAAGGCTAAGATACATGTCAGAAAGCTCAGACCTTGAGCAAGTGGGTCTCACTCAGAATTAAAAGAGAAGTTAAAAAATTATACTCACCTAGGTGCATGCAGCATTAGTCCGATGCTGCATCTGTCCCCTGGTGGCTCTACGACCGAGAACTGAGCGATCAAACACTGCTGATCACTCAGATCTTGGTTGCAGGCGGCAGAGTGCTGTAGACTGTCAGTCAGCGGTTCTCTGCTCTGCCCTTTGAGCACTCACTGGAGCACTGAGCTGTGGAGGGGGCTGGAGTGGCTGGCTCAGGCTCCCAACAGCTCGCTGAGAGGCTGAGCCAGCTGCCAATCCAGGTATCTGGGTGGATCCTCGGACTCGGTCGGTGAGGTCGGGGGAGGTGTCGAGTCACGAGGTCACTCACGAGTTTCCCGTCTCGTCTCTTGGCGACTGACTGTCAGATGTCGTGAGACGGCGGACGTTGGTTCTAGACTCACTAGTCGTCACAAACTAGCGAGTCAAGAGCCAGCATCTCGGTGGTCCCCTGTCTACGTCGTAGCCTGATTACGACGTACGTGGATCCACTCATATTAAAAAATTGAAGAGAAAATTAAGACTCACTCTGGGTGAACGAGTTCCAGACTCGAAAGACTGTACATAGAATCGGAACCTGCT
>BLSH010103942.1:224605-237408 GCA_018402905.1 Glandirana rugosa | reverse complement strand
CTCCCCCCTCCCCTGTCACACTGCACCGATCGGTGCGGAGAGGGGGGAGACAAGCCGGCACTTGCGCCGGCTTGTTTACATGTGATGCTCCGTCATTTGACGGAGCGATCACATGGTAAACGGCCGCTCCAAGCGGCCATTTACCGTGATCCGTGATGCGCCGGGTCTCATAGACCCGGCGGTCACGGATGCTCCCAGGTGCGCGCCCCAGGGGGCGCGCGGGAGCGCGATTGTGGGAGGACGTTATATAACGTCCTCCCACAACAATGGGTGCCACTTGCCGACGTGTATCTACGCTACACGGTCGGCAAGTGGTTAAGGTCAACACAAAGGACAAGGGGACACTCTTTATGTCTAGAGGAAAAGAGATTTCATCTCCAAATACAGAAAGGTTTCTTCACAGTTAGAGCTGTGAAAATGTGGAATATACTCTCTTCAGAGGTGGTTCTGGCCAGCACAGTAGATTGCTTTAAAAAAGGCCTGGATTATTTCCTTACTGTACATAACATAACTGGCTACTAACATTTAAAGGTAAAGTTGATCCAGGAAAAATCGGATTGCCTCTCGGGGGACCAGGAATGAATTTTTTCCCCCACTATAGCAAATTGGATCATGCTTTGCTGGGGTTTTTCACGTTCCTCTGGATCAACTGCGGGTGAAGGATTGTGTATATTGGATTGTATAATATATATATATATATTTTTTTTATGGTTGAACTAGATGGACTTGTGTCTTTTTTCAACCTGACTAACTATGTAACTATATTATATTAACCACTTCGGCCCCAGAAGGATTTGCCGTCTTCTTGGTCAGAGGACTTTTTGCGATTCGGCACTGCGTCACTTTAACTGACAAATGCACAGTCGTGCGACGTTGTACCCAAACAAAATTGACATCCTTTTTTCCCACAAATAGAGCTTTCTTTTGGTGGTATTTGATCACCTCTGGGGTTTTTATTTTTTGCGCTATAAACAAACAAAGAGCGACAATTTTGAAAAAAAAAAACAATATTTTTTACTTTTTGTCATAATAAATATCCAAAAAAATATATATATAAAAAAAAAACAGATGCATTCATCAGTTTAGGCCAAAATGTATTCTTCTACATATTTTTGGTAAATAAAATTGCAATAGGCGTTTATTGATTGGGTTGCACAAAAATTATTGTGTCTACAAACTATGATAATTGTTTTTTTTTTACTGGTAATGGCGGCGATCTGCGATTTTTATCGGGACTGCAATATTGCGGCGGACAGATCGGACACTTTTCGCACTTTTTTTGTGACCATTGACATTTATACAGCGATCACAGCTAAAAATAGCCACTGATTACTGTATAAGTGCACTGGCAGTGAAGGGGTTAACCTGCAGGGGGAGATCAACTGTGCTCCCTAGGTGCGTTCTAACTGTGAGGGGGCAGGGCTGGCAGGGGCATGACAGATTTAACTGATCCCAATCATAGGGATCAGTAGATCTCTGTCCTGCCACCTGACAGAGCGGGGAACTGCCGTGTTTACATCGGCGGTTCCCCGTTTCTCCTCTGTAGTAGGCAATCAAGTCCGCCTGACCTGCGGCCGCACTCAAGCAGCACGCAGCGGGCACGAGGGCCGGCCGGCCCGCAAACTGCGGCTGCGCAAATCGCCGTTTATAGAAGGCGATTCTGCAGCGGAGCCACATTGATGCTGTTTTTTTTCTATGCAAAGTGGTTGGCAAGAGGTTAATATTTATATATATGCATATATAATGCATTATAATATTCATTATTATATTTCAAGAATATACCTGTACATCATATATACATATTTATATCACAGTCTTATTTTATTATATACGTACAGTATGTACATATTTATATCGCAGTCTTATTTTATTATATACGTACAGTATGTACATATTTATATCGCAGTCTTATTTTATTATATACGTACAGTATGTACATATTTATATCACAGTCTTATTTTATTATATACGTACAGTATGTACATATTTATATAAGTATACATTTACAGTACTTGAGTGTTATAAATAAGAATGTGATATAATATGTGCATACTGTATGTATATAATATATATATATATATATATATACATATATATATTTATTATATACATAGAGTATGTACCGGTACATATTATATCACATTCTTATTAATAACACTCAAGTACTGTAAATGTATACTTATATAAATATGTACATACTGTACGTATATAATAAAATAAGACTGTGATATAAATATGTACATACTGTACGTATATAATAAAATAATGTGATATATATATAATTATGTAAATATTTCTGTAATATTCATATATGTTATATTAATGTTTATGCCCTGTATACATGTATATTTATATAAATAATTTAAAACATATATATTATTTACTATTATGCAGGTATATATATATATACACACACACACACACTAATTGTTATATTTATCATATTCATAGTAGATTTTGTCTTTGGTTTTTGTAGTACACACAAGCCACATGTAAAAGAAATATTTGCAAGCCTTTATCATAGCAGAAATGAAATGGTAAATATTGTGAAATGGGGCAATGAGTGGAAGTGGTGTTGTAGGTGGGTAAGGTGGTGTCACTGTATTGTGTGTAGTTGTATAGTGAAGGTCACAGTCACACAGATGCCCCAGCCAGCAGTGAGCACGGCGCTGTGTAATAATTCTCCTCACAGTACATAGAGGGGAAGTCTCTCTCCCTATGGGCGGGACACCTCCTCCCTACACCGTTATAAAGTGCTAAACCCGGCCATTCGTGCTCAATTCTACCTCGTCCATTGCAGAGCCGGTTCACTTCTCATCATGTCCCACGGACCCGTCTACAACCCAGTAAGTGCGGGCCGTGCCTGGCCCGGGGGCCACAATGTGCTGGGAGGGGGGCTGCCCAGTGCAGATATGTGTAGCTGTGTCCCCTGTGGTGTGGGTCAGTCATGTGATGTGTGGTGTTGGCAGGCTGTGCTCCCACAACAATGCTATGTACTATCATTAGCCTATGGACATGCTAAGGCTTTCTGCTTTTGTGTCTTAAAGTGATTGTAAACCTCAAAACAAGAGAAAGGCATAATGAGCTAGTATGCATCGCATACTAGCTCATTATGAAATACTTACCTTAGATCGAAGCTGTTGCAGTGCTCCCCGCGCACCACTGTGACCGGCGAAATGTCTCCTGGAGTTATTTCCGGGTTTGCGGGCTCCGGCGCTGTGATTGGGCCGCGATGACATTACTCCCAGGCATGTGCGCGGGAGCCATCGGTCACGGCACGGCCCTGAAGAAACAGCACCAGCGGGCCATTTCTTCAGTGCGCATGCGCCAATGACGTCAGCACGAGCGGATACAGTGAATGTCTCCTAAACGGTGCAGGTTTAGGAGATATTCTCTGTACCTAGAGGTAAGCCTTATTATAGACTTTCCTGTAGGTAGAAGTGGTGGAACAAGGTTTACAAGCACTTTAAGCTGGCTACACATACAATTTTTCTTTAGATTTACCAAAACCATATACTGTAATAGGAGGTCATTCCTAAACACTTCCAGGGCTGGTTCACACCATAAAAACACTCCAGATCCGTTCAGGACACATTTCTGCATGCATGTTTTTGACACGTTCCAGTGCATTTTTAGTGCGTTTTTGATGTGTTTCCAGATGCATTCCAGGTGCTTTTTTTCTTCTTTTTACGTGTTTTTTTTTTTTTTTCACCATACTAGGGTCCGGTGCGTTTTTGATGCATTTCCGGATGCATTCCAGGTGATTTTTCTTTTTTCTGTTTTTTTTCCACTATACTAGGGTCCAGTGCATTTTTGATGCATTCCCATGCGTTTCAATGCATTTTTGATGCACTTTACTGAGTTCCAGTACAGTCCAGTGCAGGTAAAATGTAGCATGTTCTGCTTTTTTTCTGGAGCTGGAACACACTGGAACTGACTGCACTGGTGTGAACTATGCCATTGGAAACCATATAATCTACTTTCCATGCGCTTTTGATGCAGAAAAAAATGCACTGGACTGCATGTGGTGTGAACTGGCCCTCAGTGTGTATGCAATCTGGCAGGCCCTTGCACTTCATAGTCGAAGGTAAATTTAAGGGCTGGTTCACACCATAAAAACGCACTCCAGATCCGTTCCGGATGCGTTTCTGCATGCTCAATTTTTACGCACTCTGGTGCGTTTTTGATGCATTTCTGGATGCATTCCAGGTGCTTTTTTCTTCTTTTTTTCTGTTTCTTTCCACTATACTAAAGTCCAGTGCATTTTTGATGCATTTCAGTGCGTTTCAGTGCATTTTTGATGCGCTTTACTGCGTTCCAGGACATTCCAGTGCAGGCAAAATGCAACATGTTCTACTTTTTTTTCTGGAACTGACTGCACTGGTGTGAACTATGCCATTACAAACCATATAACCTACTTTCCATGTGCTTTTGATGCAGAAAAAAACGCACTGGACTGCATGTGGTGTGAACTGTCCCTTAAGGAAATTGAATAAGAACATTATATAATGTATGGCCAGCTTTATCCAGTTGCCCCCTCCCTGCTATTTTGTATGTTGAATCCATCATGAAGAGTTCATTCACGTTTGTAAGGCCTCTTGTGCAGGGGGCCCATCCGTCCACCTAAAGCCTATCCTACAGCCGGGGAGGGCTGTACATGGCAAGCAGGGTGGATAAAAATCAATGATTTAAAAAAAATGGGTTGTAAACACTCCCGGTTTTTCACCTTAACCTCTTGCCGACCGCCATACAACTATAAGCAGCGACTGTGTGGCTCTGTCCCATGAATCGCCGCTTATAGTCATAACTCGCATGCATGACGGCTAGGGGGCGAACATGTGCCTACCGCACGCTTCCTGAGGGGGGCCGTGGGTCGGGCAGACTCGATGTCCGCCAGCGACTCGCGATGCCCTGTGACAGAGCCAGAAAGGGGAACCGTTGATGTAAACACAGCGGTTTCCCGTTCTGGCAGGCGGCATGTCAGAGATCTACTGATCTCGGTCACTGGGATCAGTTAGTTCTCTGGTGCCCCTGGCAGCCCAGCCCCCTCACAGTTAGTACACGGCTAGGGAACACAGATAACCCCTTCACTGCCCCCTGCAGGTTAACCCCTTCACTGCCAGTGACATTTATACAGTAATCAGTGGATATTTACATTTCTGATTGCTGTATAAATGTCATTGGTCCCAAAAAAGTGTCAAAAATGTCCAACATTTGCGCTGCAATATCGCAGTCCTGATAAAAATCACAGATTGCCGCCATTACTAGTGAAAAAAAAAATTTGTAAAAACACCAGAAATTAATTCTCATGGTTTATAAACGCGGCAACTTTTGCGCAAACCAATCAATAAGCGCCGATTGCGTTTTTTTTAACCAAAAATTTGAGAAAGAATATAAATCGGCCAAAACCGATGAATAAATTTGTTTTTTTATATTTTTTTTTGGATTTGTATTTTAGTAAAAAGTAAGAAATATTAGTTTTTTTGCAAAATTGTCGCTTTTTATTTGTTTATAACGGTGATCAGAAATGACGCAGAGGTGATCAAATACCTCCAAAAGAAAGCTCTATTTGTGGGAAAAAAAGGACGCAAATTTTGTTTGGGTACAACGTCGCACGACCGGACAATTGTCAGTTAAAGCGACGCAGTGCCGAATCGCAGAAAGTGCTCTGGGCCTAACATGGGAAATCCTTCCGGGGCTGAAGTGGTTAATGCATTCTATGCATTAAGGTGAAAAACCTTCTGGAATGTAGCAGCCCCCCTAGACCCCCGTTTACGTACCTGAGCCCGATTGTTCCCTTTAGTATCGCTTTAAATCTGATTTTTTCATTTTTATCAAATTTATTTTAATAAAATGCTTTTGGAGTAAAAATCTATCTAAAGATAGTTTTCCATTTAAGATACATTAATAATTTAGTTTATTCAGCATGAAATTGAGCTTAGTTATGTAGCATGAGGCTGTATATTCTGCAATATTTACATTTTTGGTAAACTCATTCAATGAATCCAAGCTCTGCAAGCTGAGATAACATGCACTGCATTTATACATTCACACAATGTCACAGTAACTATGAGATAAAACAAAGTTCAGGAATATTCCTTTATCCCATTGTTTTGGAAATCTATGTACACTACAAACTGTATGATTGAATTGGTTCTGATATCGCTGTTTTACTACCCTACAGCTTATTATTCTAAATGGGAAACCTTAATTTTGTTTGCAAATATTAAAGATTCTAACTACCAGCAAGAATAACATTTAAAGAGAACCTTTCGTTTCAGATCCATCATGGCAGTGCCTTTTAGCGGGCATCCACTCACCTGCTGCCACATCCCTCACCTTGTGTCACTGCCACATCACCAGCCGTCCCATTAAAGTTAATGGGACTGTCGATGAGTCAACAGCGAGTCAGAGGAGGAGCCGCTGTGGGACAGAGATGACAAATGTTCTTTAAAAATTATGATTTCAATTAAGTTGATTTAAATCAATCCTTTTTACTAGTGATTTAAATTGGGATTTAAATCGACTTGATTTAAATCAAATCCACCCTGATGGCAAGTGACAGTGTCTGTCAAACACTCCTATTTAAGTCAATGGGGCCACACCACAACCTGTCGCAGTGTATTTGTCCCACTGAAAATATTTTTAAAAATACAGGATCACCTGGTGAACACCTGACAGTGCTGCTTAGCCGCACTCTGAACATCGATCCACCATAGATCATTTTCTTTTTTTTTGGAGAAAGAGCAAACAAGAACCTAGCCTAATGAAATTTGTAGTGCAGCCATGGGGCTATGGTAGTTTACAAATGATTGTGCCATGTAGAGAAATTAAGCTTTATTTACATGACCTAGCTGTCATTCCTTTAACCATTTACCGACCACGTGCTGCCTTTTTACTGTGGCAGCGTGGCTCTATTCCGTGAATCGCCGTAAATAGGCGGCGATTCACGGACGCGCAGCTAGGGGGCGTGCCCGTAACACTCTGCAGAAATGTGCCCGTGGCTCGAGTGGACCCGGTGTACGCTGGTGAGCCGCGATGAGCTGTCAGAGTGAAAGAACTGTCAGTGGGGACATAAGAGACCTACTGATCTCTGTCACTCGGATCAGTTAGACCTCTTATGCCCAAGGTAGCCCAGCCCCCTCACAGTTAGAACACGCCTAGGGAACACAGTTAACCCCTTCCCTGCCCCCTGCAGGTTAACCCCGTCACTGCCAATGGCATTTACCCAGTAATCAGTGCATTTTTATAGCACTGATCGCTGTATAAATGCCAATGGTCCCAAAAAAGTGCCAAAATGGTCCGACATGTCCGCCACAATATCGCAGTACCCCTAAAAATCACAGACCGCCGCCATTACTAGTAAAAAATAAAAATAAATAAAAACCCCAGAAATGAATTCTCATCATCCGTAAACGTGGCAACTTTTGCGCAAACCAATCAATAAACGGCGATTGCGATTTTTTTTTTTTTACCAAAAATATGAGGAAGAATATAAATTGGCCAAAACCGATGAATAAATATGTTATTTTATATATTTTTTTCGGATTTGTATTTTAGCAAAAAGTAAGAAATATATATTTTTTTTTTTTGCAAAATTGTCGCTCTTTCTTTGTTTATAGCGGGGATCAGAAATGACGTAGCAGTGACCAAATACCACCAAAAGAAAGCTCTATTTGTGGGAAAAAAAGGACGCAAATTTCGTTTGGGTACAACGTCACACGACCGCGCAATTGTCAGTTAAAGCAACGCAGTGCCGAATCGCAAAAAGTGCTTGTCCTAACATGGGAAATCCTTCCAGGCTGAAGTGGTTAAGCATGACCAATGAAGTAGTATACTGAGTGATCAGGGGTGTCCTGCACACAAGCTGGATGGCTGGTCTGTTGAGTGCACCCCCATCATTCCAGGAATGAGCATGGTGCTGCTGTATTGTCCTACACAAATCCACACAGTAGACTCTCCCACCACATTACAGTACGGGATTTGTGGAGGACAATACAGTAGCTCAGCTCCATGCTCGTTCCTGGAATGATGGAGGTTGCTTAACATACTTTCCGTCCTAGCTTATATGCTGGATGGCATTAATCACTCAAAATTCTACTTGTTAGGCCAGGCTTAGCGGAAGCTGCTGTTGGCCTACAAATATGTAATTTAAGTTAAATTTCTCTTTGTTCTGTGAACTGCAAGATTTAGGCCTCTTGCACACAGGTGTCTGAGCCCACACAACATAAATGTCAGCATATTTCCCCTGCCCATAAAGCACAGGGTACTGCACAGAGCCAACCATGTCTATGGCAAAATATAGATCAAATGTGAGGGGGAAAAAATGCTCCAGTTCACCTAGTTTTCCTGCTGGGCTGTTTGAGCTTAAAGAAAATCCCTGATTTATGTTCATAATTTCCCATTTAGTGAATAAATTCATACTATAAACATAGAAACATGAAAATATTTAGCGCAAACATAACCTTCAAGGACACATAAGCAGCTATGCACGCAAGGAAAATTCAGAAAACCTTGCATTGAATAATTATAACAAAAAGTGCAGCGCTAAAATAATATTCGATAATAGATTTACATAAATAATCAGCTGATCTAAAGCATATGATCATTCATTGAACAGAAGTCTGGAAAATGTCCATGAGTACAGTCCATGAGTGAAAGATAATCCTCTGTCAAGCGAGTATAACTGAAAAAACACACAGGTGCTCAGGTGTAACAGATCCCATCCACCAAAGGCTAGACTGGCCTCTCACCTTAATGATCCGACCCTGACGGATCAACCAGCTGCTCAAACCCACATACAACTGCTCAGAGGAAATCCAACTTCTTGTCACAGGACGAGCTCCGCCATAAATAAAGAATAAAGAATCTAGTGCTCTCCGTCTAATAGATTTATTAATTACAGTAAAAGTATAAGTAAAACACTCACAAAACGAGCACTTGAGGCCAAGTGCAAGCGATCATAGACTGCTGTGTATGCAAACACACTCCCCCATGATGGCCACGGGTGACGTCACACATAACCCCTCCCCGATGTACGTGTTACGTCCTAGCACAGGGCGTGGTCTTCTTCAACAATGGGGATGGAGTAAGACACACACAGCCGCTCAAGATAAGAGGAATGCATAGTAACGGCCAATACCCGGAAGAGACAACGGAACTCATAGAGGTTTTAGTCCATAATATAAAACGCTAAGAACATATTAAAATTGGTTTTAAAAGGAAAGGGGAGGGAGGAGATGGGGCAAGAAACACTCAAAGGCAAATCCTCCTCTTCTATTGAGACCCCAATACTACTCCTAATAAAACAGCAATATTCTGCTGACATGAAGACATGCAGAGGCAAACTGCCTCAATACAAAAAAAGGAAAAAAATGGTCAGGAATGACGCATACCTATGGCCATCTTTCACACAATTATATGTCATAAATAAAATATACAAAGCAACTAAACTGTCCTTTAGGGATATTGCAAAGCCACGTCTGATGGTGGCAACTATTAACTGGGATATAGGAGCTCCTATCTGTAGGCTTGAAATGATTCCTTGTGTGGAAAAGGCCGTCTTTCTTAAAAATGTCCAAATCCAGAAACGTGATGTGATCTGAATGGACATTCCCCTCCCAGGGGGGAGGGGGATATGGCCAGTCTTGAGATGTTTATGAGTAGATTAAATAATAACACTAAGAATATTAAACTCACTTGGAATGTCCATTCAGATCACATTACGTTTCTGGATTTGGACATTTTTAATTTAATTAATTTTATATTTTAACAAAAAATAGGTATTATATTGTGTGTTTGCACTAAAATTAACCACTTTGCGCTCCCACGCCGTCAATTGATGTCATCGGCTTTCAGTGGTTATATCTCAATGATGCCGGCAGCTCATTTTTTTTTCAGCGGGCGATTCCCGTCACCGTAAGAACGATCATAGCGGCAGTTCAACCACTTGATCGTTCTTACAGGCAACGGGATGGGACGTCCCCCCCTCCTGTCGCTCTCCATGCTTCTCCCGACTCACCTGAGCGATCGGTGAACGGGAGAAGGAATCGACTGCCGCTGGAAGGAAGTACTATAGATTTCCGAGGAACAGATGGTCCCCGGTCATCTCTATGGCTCTCGGAGGCCCGGGTGCGCGTTATGACGTTACGTCCGGGTCTCTGGATGTAAACAATGTCCGTGAACTCACCTGGAAAGGCTGGGATGATCCATTTTTTTTCTGATCTCAGCCTTTCCAGCCTGGAGGATAGATGTCTATAAGACCCTGCATCTCTCCATAAAGAGTACCTGTTATGCAGTATTTCTATAACAGGGGATGTTTACACTCCTTGTAATAGGAATAAAAGTGATCCAAAAAAATTGAAGCGAAAGTGTAAAAATAAAAACAATAAAAGTAAAATAAGGAATAAAAAAAAAAAATTAAAAATATAAAATTTCCCCGCAAGCTTGCGCACTGAAGCAAACGCATGTAACTCTAAACATGTAACCTGTAAAAATTGTGTGCGCAATTTTAAAATGTGACATGTTGGGTATCTATTTACTCTGCGTAACATCGTCTTTCACATTATGAAAAAAAATTGGGCTAACTTTAATGTTTTGTTTTTTTCTAATTCATGAAACAACCGCCATTTTATTCCCTAGGATCTCTGCTAAAAAAACATATATAATGTTTGGGGGTTCTGAGTAATATTCTAGCAAAAAATTATGATTTGTAGATATAGGAGAAAAGTGCCAGAATTTTCCCAGATGGCAAGTGGTTAATTCTATAATTTTTTCCTGAAAATTAGTGTTTAGTAAACAGTTGCGCAAATATCATCTGACGTAAAACTTTGCAACTATCACCTTCTGATTCTACAGGGACTCTGCTTTCAGAAAATATATAATGTTCTTGGGGTTTAAGTAATTTTATTGCCAACATTTTTTACATGTATGCAAAAAATAAAAAAAAATGCTCTGGAGCTGAACGGGTTATTACATAATGTTAAAATGTACAAATAGTCAACAACATATTTTGTGCATATGTAATATTTATGAACAACGGCTGAATACTCTAAGTAGACAAAGACTTGGTGTAAGTGGATTGCCTCTTCATCCAGATGCGTTTCAGAAATAGTTACAGTGGTACCTCGGTTCGCGAACGCTTCTGTTCACAAGCAACTCGGTTCACGAACAGAAGAGTTCACAAAAATATGCTTTGGTTCACAAACATGATTTGTGGCCATTTTCCCTGTTTTTCCCTGCTCTATTGAGATCGGGGGTCACAGAGAGACACTGAAAGTGTACGGTACTGTAAAGACAGGTTCACACATAGGTGATCTGACTTCAGGGGCGATTTTGATAGGCAATTATAAGGCTATTTCCAGGCGACTTCAGCGCGACTTTGGGCGACTTACAACGCGACCTGAAGCGACCCTCATGTCAGGCAACTTTGCCTGTGTAAATTATTTTCTTTTTCCTGTAAAGTCGCTTCAATATAGATGGGGATCAAACTTGGAGGCGACTTCCATTGAATTCTATGGGCTCAAGTCGGATAGAAGTCGCCTTGTGGTTCAAAAACAAAAAAAAAAGGTCAGAACGGATTAACCGGATTTACAATGAACCCTATCCCCATATTCTACTAAATAGCCAAGTGGACCCAAAAGGTTCACCAAAATGGCTGAGGGGAAGATAATAAACACTGATGGGGTAAATCATATTAAAATAGTGCCATATGGTAATGATACCTATTCAGAGTTAAACTGCAGAGTTTATTAATATTAAAATGCCTCAAAAAGAAAAAAACACTCAATTAGGACATCTCACCAGATATTGGGTAGTCTAAAAGGTCTTGAAAGTGTGGCGCTGAGGGATTCTTACATGGGCAAATGGCAGATCTGCTAATACAGAGGAGCCTAGCTCATATAAATATGGCCATGACCAATGCACACCAGCGTTCGCACATGCTCAAAATGTGTTAGCCATGGAGACAATCCTATGAACTAGCTACGCACGGTGCCAACTCATCACATCCAGCGGGACGACGTCACGCATCAAGTGTCCGAAATGGTGGTACCCCGGAGGCATCATGAAGGCCCTAGGTGGGGCCCACTGTAGCCGCCAGACCACCCACAGAGACACCACAGGTAGCCTATCTTAACATTAAAACCTAAAATTTAAGATAACACCAAAAATCCCTGTAGGATAGGCAACTGTTGTGACTGGTGAGACATCCTGTTAATCCCAATAGCGCCACCACCTCACCTGCCTGAACTGCTGCAGTCACTATAGAGGGAGTAACTCTATAAGAAAGGTAAATGGTTTCTTAGGATCTACTCGCATTAGGCATTTGCGGTAATGTGCTATACCACACTGTACATGTGTTGGTACATTGCAGTGCCATTAATTTAGAATAGCACCCCAATGCATCTGTGCTGCAAAAAATGCAGCACATCCTACTTTTTGCGCATTGAGGTACTTTGCAGTCCATTGATCCTGAGTGGACCGCTAACCCAGTGTGGTGCAACGCGCCTCAGCTCAGGAAAATGCATGCATTGTGATGCAGTGCAGTATAGCATAAACAGGCTCTCGTTGATCCTTTTGCTGATCAACTGTTTCCAGCAGGAGAACTGCTTGCCTTACCACAGCCTAACTCCTTAAAGTGGTTGTCAAGTCTCCCCCCCCCCCCCCAAAACCCTGCAAAACAAAGCTCATTATGAAATACTTACCTTGGAACAAAGCTGTTGCAGCGGTCTCGGCACACCGCTGTGACCGGCGACATGCTGCTTCCGGGTCCGCGGCTTCGGCCAATCACAGCACGGGCTCCA
>BLSH010103942.1:176068-212924 GCA_018402905.1 Glandirana rugosa | reverse complement strand
GTTCAACACTCATTTTCACTGCGGCCTGAATGATGGGACTTTAGTGATAATCAGTGGCTCTGTCCTTCCTTCAGGTGACAGGTATGTATGTAATGCTGGCTGGTGACAAACATTATATAAAAGCTTGGTTTGCTGTGTGGAATGGGTAGATGGCTTGTCTGATGATTGCAGAATAAACAAGAACTTACAGGCTGTGACTGAAGTAAATCATGAATTTATTTTTTTTAGGAGAATATACAGGTGCATCTCAAAAAACTAGAATATCATCAAAAAGTTAATTTATTTCAGTAATTCAATTCAAAAAGCGAAACTCATATATTTTATATAGAGCTGTTACACACAGAGTGATATATTTCAAGCATTTCTTTTTTTAATTTTGATGATTATGGCTTACAAACAGTGAAAACCCAAAATTCAGTATCTCAGAAAATTAGAATATTACATAAAAAAAAGGATTTTTAATACAGCAATGTTGGCTTACTGAAAAGCATGTCCACTTACAGTATAGTATGCACTCAATACTTGGTGGTATTTAAAATCCTTTTTTTATTGGTCTTATGTAATATTCTGATTTTCTGAGATACTGAATTTTGGGTTTTCACTAGCTGTAAGCCATAATCATCAACATTAAAAAAAAGAAATGTTTGAAATATATCACTCTGTGTGTAACTCATCTATATAAAATATGAGTTTCACTTTTTGAATTACTGAAATAAAGTAACTTTTTGATAATATTCACATTTTTTTAGATACACCTGTATAAGGTCAAAGCTACATTACAGCACCCATCAGCAGTAAGGATGTGGTACTATTAAGTGTAATATGGAATGATATATAAAGTTGATTTTACAGAGAATGTAAAACATTCCATGAAAGCAGTTTACTATTTACGTTCTTTAAAACTGCATGGTACGTGGAGAGTGATCATAAAAATTGTACCATTGCATGGCTAGCATAAAGATTTATTCAGATTAGCCACATTATGATAAACATACCGTAATAAAATAATCAATAGTAACCAATCCATTGGTAAGACCCCTTTCACACTTGTGTGAGTTGTCCTGCGATTTGGGACTGCAAATTTGCATGACAAGTCGTTCCCCATTTTTTCCAATGAGTACCATTCATATCTGTACGACTTTCAAGTCGTGCCGACTTCAAAGCAGTTCCAGCATTACTTTGCTCCAAATTTGATGCAACTTGAGGTCCATAGACTTCAATGTTAAACTCTTAAAGTCGCATGCAAATCGCACCTGAATAATATAGATGCGACTTCTGTACGACTTTGTAATATGTTTTCATTGAACCAAAGTTGCAATAAAGTCGGACCAAAGTCCTACTGATCCCAAATCGCAGCAAAATCGCAGGAAAAAATTGCGGCAAAATCGGGTCGCACAAGTGTGAAAGGGCATACTCCATTTATGTTGGCATTTAATAAACAGCCAATTTAATCAAAGTCTGCTCTAACCAGATGTAACTAACTAAAGAGTAGTGTCCACTTTTGTTTTGGGGTATATGATAAGTGAGAAAGCCATGTTATTTTCGTGCATGGTAGTATTAAAAATGTTAACACCGTAAGCAACAATTTGCAGTTTTAACCCTGGGGGAAATAAACTTGAAATAAAATACAAGTGCCATTTAGACATGATGCATTAACCTTTCAAAGAAAAAACGCTGTACAAGTGTCATACCAACATGCATGGTATGTTTGCCCTGACTTTGGCATGCAATCTAGTCCAAAGATCACAAGTTTGGCATAACTTATGTTTTTCCTGTTTTTAGTTTCTTTTAAAAGTTGATTGGCTGATTATGTAAAATAGTAATTTTAGCTTTATTCTTTTTTCACAGGACTAGCTAATCTATGTATTTGACATGAATACATGCTATAGTAAAAATTGCTGCTTTAGGAAGTCATCCTAATCCGTTCCCTAGTGTAAAACTTTCATTGACTTTATGGCTGGGTTCTAATTACTGCCATTGCACTGCTGTATGACACTACCTCAATGGACAGTAAAGCTGGCTATACACTAGTAAAATGTCAATTCTTTTATTTTAAGAATGTTTTGTTCAATTTCTAAATGGTTAGCAAGGTCAAAGCAATGTTTGTTTTAGCATTGACAAGAAAATTTGAAGAAGCGGGATGGAAAAATTTTCTTGAATGAACTAGTTTCTAACAGTGAATGTGGTTTTCATTCGGTAAATTACAGTTATTTCAAAACTGAAGAAGAAAATGCAATTTTGAATTACTTTTAAATGACATTCATCCGGTCATCAAATGTGTAAAGAATTGTTCTGGTTATCGAACCCAGAGCACAACTTTACACATAGCCTTCTGACAAGTCAACCCTTAATTAACTATCGCACCTCCTCACACCATCTATTATAATTTACGGTCTTTAGCTAGACCGTATAGAGCCATCCGGGTTTTATGGTTATCCACTAGCAAAATCATATTGATCAGCTATACCATTTTTTCAATTATTTTTATTTATATGAAACATTCAATTGAAAATCTACTAGTGTAGAGCCAGTTTAAAGTGTTACTGAACCCAGGGCCCTGCATTCATTATATCTGGTCTCCCACAGTACACAGAACATGGAAATGCAATTATTTTGGTAAATATAAACTGCTTAACCACTTACCGCCCGGCCTATTGACAAATGACGAGTGGGCGGTGTGTTCGTTATCCCGACTGGACATCATATGACGTGATCAGGATAACCTGCGATCGCGTGCCTGTCGATCAGTGGAAGCCTTTTACCATGTGATCGGCCTGACCAATTACGGCTGATCACAGTGTATATAGGAAGAGCCGTTTATCGGCTTTTCCTCTGCTCAGGTCTGCAGACCTGAGCAGTGGAGAGCTGATCGGCTGCTCTCCTGATGGGGGGGGGGGGGGGCTGCGCTGAACGTTTATCAGTGCAGCCCCCCTCAGGATCACCCCACTGGACCACCAGGGAGCCGACCAGGACCACCAGGGAGCCCCCCCAGGGACAGCATAAGGAGGCCGCCCAGAACCACCAGGGAGACAATATGGAGGCCGCCCAGGACCACCAGGGAGCCCCCACTAGACCACCAGGTAAGGGCAATACAGTGCACTGTAGGGATGGCACAGTGCCTATATATGATGCCTGCCAGTTCCAATCCCTAACATTGCTATATGCACCAGTGCCTTGTACCAGTGCCTACAAGTGCCCACCTGTGCCACCTGTCAGTGCCCACTTGTGCCACCTATCAGTGCCCACCTGTGCCATCTATCAGTGCCCAGCAGTGCCACCTGTCAGTGCCCAGTGCCACCTATCAGTGCCGCCTATGAGTGCCCATCAGTGCCACCTATCAGTGCCCGTCAGTGTTGCTTATCAGTGCTGCCCATCAGTGCTGCATATATGTGCCCCATCATCAGTGTAACTTTATCACCTCGTCAGTGCCAATATGTACTGCCTCATCAGTGCCTGTCAGTGTAGCCTCATCAGTGCCCATCAGAGTAGCCACATCAGTGCCCATCAGTGAAGGAGAAAATGTACTTATACAAAGTTTTGTGACAGAAACAAAGAAAAAAAATTTTTTTTTCAAAATTTTCTGTCTTTTTTTATTTGTAGCACAAAAAATAATGACTGCAGGGGTGATCAAATACAACCAAAAGAAAGCTCTATTTGTGGGAACAAAATGATAAAAATTTTGTTTGGGTGCAGCGTCTCACGACCGCGCAATTCTCATTCAAAGCGCAACAGCACTGAAAGCTGAAAATTGGTCTGGGCGGGAAGGGTAGTAAGTGCCTGGTATTGAAGTGGTTAAAGTGGAGTTCCAGCCTGTAAAAAAAAAAAAAATGAAGTCAGGAACTACAAATACCATAGCAGCTAACTTTTAATATAAGAACACTTACCTGTCCAGGGATCCCGCAACGTCAAATCATCCATCAACTTCGGGAGCAGGTGCCGACATTGTATTCACAGCCGGTTTCCTACTGCGCATGCACGAGTCGCGCTGCACTTTCTGAAAGGTCCTGTAGTCTTTTGGGACACACGCAGGGCCCAAAAGGCAGTGGGGTGGAAGGAGGGGCCGGACAAGACACAGATCGCTGTGCGGCAATCTTAAAGAGGAAGTAAACCCTGATGGGTTTACTTCCTCTTATTCACTTGCAATGTAAAAGCATAATAGGCTAGTATGCATCGCATACTAGCCTATTACATGCCAGTTACCTGCCATCGACGCCCGCGCTGTCCCCACAGTTGGAAGCATCCATCTTCGCCCCTCTTCCTTCCGGGGCCGCAAACTTCGGCGCTGTGACTGGCCGGAGTCGCGTGATGTTACTCCCGCACATGCGCGTGGGAGCCGCCAATCACGGCGCGCTGTCAGTGAAGAAACGGCACAGAGGCCGTTTCTTCACTGCGCATGTGCTGAATGATGTCGGCACATGCCAGTATAGCGTATATCTCCTAAACCGGTCCGTACAAGTTTAGGAGATATACAGGGAACCTACAGGTAAGCCTGATTACAGGCTTACCTGTAGTTTAAAGTGGTTGTCAAGAGTTGGCAACCACTTTAAGAGGAAGTGGGAGCGGGTACCTGTCAAAACCAGATACCCGCTCCCCCCCAAAAAGTGGCAAATGTGGCAGTGGAGGGTGCCAATAAGCGGATTCCCCTTTTGGTTGGATTACTGTCACTGTCACCCAGATCTGAAAATCCTAATGTCATAAAAGACATTTAGGGGTTGATTTACTAAAGCTGGAGAGTGCAAAAAACTGATGCAGCTTTGCATGCTAGCCAATCAGCTTCTAACCTCAGCTTGTTCAATCAAGCTTTGACAATAAAACCTTGAAGCTGATTGGTTTCTGGGCAGAGCTGCACCAAATTTTGCACTTTCAAGCTTTAGTAAATCAACCCCTTAATGTTGTAGGTTTTCATTGTGTGTTATGAAATGAGCCAAATACTGATGATTGCTAGTGGTGGACATTAGACTGAAAAGCATGGTTACTTATCTGATGTAGCAGAGGAACATTTCTGTAAATCATGTGACTAAAATAATTTTGGTTTCATGCTAGTACAATGCTTGCAGAGCTTATAAGATGTAAAAATGCTTTTCCTGTAAAAAAAAAAGAAAAATAATAAATACGGTAAGTTGATTTTTTTCTATATAGTCTTATTTAAAACAACCCTTGCTAAGTAGTGATACTCTGAGAGTACTTTGGTACTTGTTGCTATATGGAAATTCTGCTTCAACCACTTTACTTTAGGTTGCTGATTCCCACACATCCTCATTGCTTTACTCATGGTGTGTGACAGTTATACGGGTGGTGGATTACACCACTTCCTGAAATATGATCTGATGATGTAACCAGCTACCATTTGTTATATCTCAGCCACTCCAAAACTGGGGTCATAAAGATGTGCTGGTGTTATGGGAACTATTGAATCACAGAGGTGCAGAGTCTGGTGCCTTTTTTTTATTTTTACAGAGGAGGAGAACACTCCTGTGCAGTATAACAAAGAACGCAGTAGAACATTATAAACATACAAACAATATGCAAAGGTCCCTTAAAATACATAAGACAGCAGTACAAGGTGTAGCATGTTCTTCAGGGCCAAATTTTGATTGTTCATTTTTACGACCATATCTGTGTGGTTCCAGCTTGCTGCCCCACAACAGTCTACCCACAATGGCATTATACAGAGTGTCATATATTCGTAGATGTTATCCTCGACAAGATTTGTTTCCTCTCCCACCTTGTTTTAAATAAACATTGACTTATTTCTAGCTAATGCCCACTTTGAGGCTTAGAACCAGAGCTGGCAAGTTAAATACATTTATTGATTATTAAAAAAGGAAGGCATAAAAGACTAATCTTTTCTTTTCTCAGAAAACTATGCATCTAGTTTATCTTTACAAGAACTGATCAAAAGCACTGCATTGAAGAAAAATATTTTCAGTATTCTCTAATATTCCAGTTATAAGTGTATTTAGCTAAACAGGCTGCTGCATTTTCTTATCTCAGGAACTGTGGCAGTGAAATCTGTGCATCTGATTTCTGTCCACCAGAACTGACTATTAAAAGGGCATCCCACTCTTGCTGCTTTATTGTACACATACATTCTTGGCCTTTCAGTTAAGCTGGCCATAGATGGATCAAAAGGTGGCTGGTTCAGCAGTAGACACGTGCAATTCCTTTTTTCACTAATCGAAATTTGGAGGAAATTTTCGTTATTCAGAGATTTGGATGTATCTGAATTTCCGAACAAATCCAAAACAAATTACTATGAAATGAATTATACGAATTAGAATTAGAATTTGAATTGGAAACATATTGCAATAGTATAAAAGTGAAAAAAGATGATGATTCCTATTTAGGCTGCTATATAGAATAGAATAAAATAGAATTGAAAATTAATAGAATAAAACAAAATAGAATAGAATGCAATATAACAGAATATAATAAAAATTAGTAGAATAGAAAAGAACATAAAAGAATAGAATATAAAAAAATAGAATAAAATAGAAAGAATACAGCCATCTTCCAGATTTCAAATATAAAAATTAGAATTTTGAATAGAATAGAATCAAATAGAAAGAATATAGCCATCTTCCAAAATTCGAATTTCAAATAGAACAGAACCAGCTAGTCTTCACAATAAATTTGGGTAGATTTGAATACTTTAAATCCATTGGAAAAACTGAAGCTGGTTGAAAATGAATAAATGAAATAAACTAAACTAAACAAATTTCGTTATGAATGCAACAAAACAAGTAACTCAACTAAAGTTACATTTTTTTCATTCTGCACATGTCTGTTCAGCAGCGACTGGTCGAATTTTGATTCATCTATGGCTATTTCCGCTCAACAGAAGTCAATCTAATGTTTGACTTCTTTTGAATGGGAATGTTGGAAAACATTGTCACCAGCTGCAGCCTCAGTCAGTGTATTCTGACAGCAGAATACAAGGGCACAGCGGGGAGGATACCCCCATCCACCTCATTGATGGGGTAATCTGTTAATTTTTTTTTCGTTCAGCTGAATGAAAAAAAAACTATTAATTTATGATCCGCTTTACTGTAGCTGGGTGCAGAGCTGAGAAATTTTGCCACCAAAATCTAAAAGATATATAGAATTTTGTATGTTATTCAGTTCAAGCACAATCCTATGAATGAAAAAAAAAAATTCTGTATGGAGCTAGCGTTTAAAAAGTATTGCATTCCTGCTAAATATTTTCCCACAGATCTGATGATTTCTTTAATGATTGCACAGGTTTGCTGTAAATTTCCAGTGTGGAAATGAAGACATTGCTTTCCATTTCAACCCTCGATTTGATGGTGGGTTTGTTGTCTGCAATACCAAGGAGCACCAGAAATGGGGAAAGGAAGAACACAAACGGGAGCTCCCTTTTCACAGAGGACAGCCCTTTGAGATCCGCATCCTGGTTACACACCAGGACTACAAAGTATGTATTCATTATGAAGGACAGGTGTGTTTTTGTTACTTAGACTTTTAGGTCAGGTACAGATATAAGGTTAATTATCCAACAACCAACTGTTGAGTACATTCATAGATCTGGAAAAAAAGTAAATAGAGGCTGTCCTGTTAAATGTTATAGTCACAGCTATGATAACACTGAGAAAGGGCCTGCTAACGGCATAGATTATATAATGTGGGAAACAGGGTTGCAATCCTGTTTTAGCAGCGCTTGCCTGATGGGTATATTACCCTCTGAATAACCTATTCAGATTGCATAAATATGTTGCAATAAATAACCTTAATTGAAAACTGCCAGTAGTGTAAAGTGCCAACAGTGAAAAATTATGCAAATTCCAATACAAAATATCTGTGCATAAATCAACATAATGGATTTAGTAAAAATATATATAACAGTTTTTAATAAAAAGTGCAAGTGCAGTCCAGTGCAATAGTGATTTCTTGATGCCTTTGTTGTTTCATTTACCCGACAAAGTGTCCTTAAACTTTTGAACTTATAAAGTGCTCGTGCTGTGCCTTGTGCAAAATGAAAAATTGTTCTAGGGCAATAGACCCTGCTTACCAGATCCCAATGACTCTCCACCCATACGGTATGGAGAAGTCAATACGTGCTTGTGGTCTACAATCCGACCTTGGATATGCTGTTTGTCTCCATACACCCGCTCTCTCCTCCGCTCCCGTGAATGTTAAATGTAAAAGAAAGGATCTCTCATCGCGTACCTCTTTGTAACCTCGTTTATTGGCCCATATTCACAGTACAATCCATTCAGAAAGACAACTATGAAAGTTCCGTGACCGCCGTGATTCTGCAGTATCCGTTTGCGTGTCACCGGAACGTGGCCTCGGCGCACCTTGCGTTCCAGCTGACGCATTTCGTCACTTCCTCAACGTCTTCAAAGGATCATACATGTACAAACACCTAAAATATTAATAAAGGCAAATAATAATGTTAGCCACTTGACGATTTGAACCTAGTAGATACATCCTTTCTAATAACAAGAACATTGCCCTGACAGTTCTAAAGTGTGTTACCAGTTCTAGGGACTGCTGCCACATCCACATCCTATTAGTTATGAGAGTATGTACAGTTTTGGGAGGCTATCCCATAGAGATTGGACTTTTAAGGATGTACAGCTGACACTAAGGTGAGCACATAGTTTCGTTTAAAAACAAGTTTATTTCATACAAAAAATATATTAAAAATTCCATATAGAGATATAACCATCTCATACAACGTAAACATAAGCATAACACTGATGTTGATATTGATACTTGTTTCCAATGCTGACAACAGTTAATATATGTAGAATCATCTAACTCGTTTCGCGAAGTAATATCTCCACTTCTTCAGGGAAATTCAAGGTATACCTAGTTACCATTGAATTAAAAGAGACATCATTACTATAAGTGTATGCCATATACTTCATTTGTTTATCACATATTTATTTATACAAATTCCATAAGTATACATATACAACATTGTAAGAGTGCTCACCAATTTCAACAGCATATGGCTAAATGTATTCCCATAAGGCTCAGCACAGACCAAAGCCAACATCCAGCCATCTAGTCCCTGGTATCAATAGCTAGGGCCAGGTCTGGTGGACACTGGATCGTATATTGACGGGCTCAGGGGGAAGGGATATTCAACCAAAAATACTGTAAAGAAAATGAGAAAACGCATATTCTATAGCTATGCCAGTATTGACAGATACAACGCACAGTGCATCCTGCATGTAGGGCGTAAGGGGCAGGGCACATATATGCTAGTCCTGTTGTAAATTCACATATCCGTAAACGAAGGGTGAGGGTAGTAAGACCATTAGTGGAAACAAGGGAGAGAGAGGAAGGAGACAAAGGGCCTGGGACGAGGGAAAGAGAGTGTGGTGGGGGGGAGGAAGAATGGGGAGAGGGAAGAGAAAAGGAAAGAACGAAAGGAAGAGGGAATAGGGAGGAGAGGCAATTGTGCCCTAACTCCCACAACCTTGTGGCTCCATTCATTGAATCAGTCACGAAGTGGCCCAGATCCTGTTGTATAAAATCAGGCTGGCATCACAGATGTACTCCATTCATTGCAGTCTTATGCACTAATAGATGATAATCATCCCCTGGGTCTAGATAGCTTTCATATGAATACTGCCTAAATTACCTGTGATAGACAGTCCCTTCTATGCCATTCCCATACAACTCAACAGTCACAGCCCACTCTCACTGCGGTATACACAGGTAGCGTTAAAGTGGCTGTTAACCTACATGTGCCTCTTTATATAATCTACTCTGTTTACTACTGTAATATCCCCCTATGACAGTGCTTTAGGAAAATAACGTGGTATATACCTGCTTTACTGAGTGCTGATCTGCTCTGATTGAGCCGTTGCTTGCCCGACAGATGCAGTGGGCGAAGCCGGGCTTCCCCTGCTGAAGTCAGTCAGAGGGGAGGAGAGAGGTGGCCCTGCCTGCTGCATCTGTCGGGCAGAGAGAGGAGACAAGAGACGGATCAATAAGCATGGATCTGCTCTCAGTAAAGCAGGTATATACAGTGTTATTTTCTGAAAGTACTGTCATAGGGGGATATTACAGCAATAAACAGATTGGATTGTAATAAAAAAGCACAAATTTAAGCAGCCAGACGGGGGGGCAGTGCAGACACGGAGCTGTCAAGTAGGGGGGGGGGGGAGAGGGGGAGAGAACACACAGCGCAGGCTGCGAATGACAGAGACACGCACTGACTCTGATGACACATAATATTTCGGAGTCAGCGCAGAGAGGGGAGGGTAGAAACTGGCAGGATCAGCCAGGTATTACGGGTGTTACAGGGGGCCAAATTGCATAGCACAAGTGCTGTGCTGTATAAAATGCTTTAAAGGAGCAGGATCTTAATTTTTTTTTTTTTTTGGGTTAACAAACGCTTTAAGGGTCCCTGGTCCATTCTCACAACTAACAGTCATTCACATGGTTAGACAACAACATCAATGCTCACCTTTTGACAGAAATAATGTATCAGCCTTTTGCACCGCCGGGAAGACAACCGGCTAATGAAGCCGCCACAGGAGTTCCTAATTGTTTTTTTTTACTATTGAAAATGAAACAAGCACATTTGGGGCTACAGGAGAAAAAAAATGGAGAAAGTAGATAACAAAGGAAATTACCATAGCGTCCAGAACAGCCAATAGTACTTTTTACACATATAAACAGTTTGAGTATACAATGAGAAAACAATATGGATATATGTAATAAGTGGTAATGACAAATAAGAGTTTTATAGATTACATTAAGAATCCAGAATCTGAATAATCATGAATCTGTGGTTTAGCTAGAAAATAAAAAAGGGGGCAAATAGGGGGAGAATAATGATGAAAGTGGGCTAAAATAGTGGTTGTGGGGCAGTCCCCATTCCCTGAACCGTGCAAGTCCTAAGACATTAGTATATGGGATGAATTTGGTGTGATCAAGTATTTGAGAATGTTTGTGTCCAGAATTCAGAATTAAGATCTCTAGCATTCAACAAGCCAACATATACAGTATTTTATCCATATAAAATGCACCTAATGGGTGAAACAATAGTGAAGGGGACTGCCTCAAATAGGGGAGTAGGTGGAAGGACATGAAGAGGGTCCGAAGATGACAAAGAAGTTGAAGGCAAATAATAGAAAAAGGAAAAACACAAGCACAGAAAACAAAGTGTAGAAAATGAATCCTCCTCAAGCTCCAAAAGGGGTATACAGATATCATTCTTAAACAGCTCCTTGGGGATATATATCTCAGGGAGCACAAAACACATTAAGTCCTGAGGGTGGAGCTAATATTAAGAAAAAAGGCCTCATCGTGATGGTCAGACATTGGAGTATATACACTAGCATGTATCCGGATCTTACTCATCTGTGACAAGACTGAAAATGTTAATAGTATGTGATAATTGCAATGAGCAGACAAGAGTGCAATATCCATTAGGTCCAGTAGGTGGAGCTGATGTCAACAGAATGTCTCAGCACAATGGCCTGGCAAATATGCAGTACCAAGTAACGGGAATGTCTTTTTAATCCTTAAAACATAAAGCACTATAATGTATAATCTCATCAGAGATTACCTGATAAGGATGTTCAAACAAAGAACTATAGTGAGTTCCCACATGTGGTCCAACTGAAGGCTAGTTAAAAGGGTAAGCAACAATTCTGTTTACAGAATTAATCGGTTGTTTTGGGTGCTTCGGGTTCAGGAGTTTGGCTTGACCTTCCAACACGAAAAGGTTGTGGAGCATTGTGCCTTTCTTAAAAAGTAGTGACCAGTAAGAATGAAGGAAGGCCAGGCCTTCAGCTGTACAACAGACATATTTAACACTTTCAAGACTTAATTTTTCCTGGGGATTTCAGAATGGAGGAGCTCAGGGGAGGCCCATGCATTGAAGGCGCACGAGCGGCACCCCTCTAACACATCCACCGCCCTCCTATTCATGCATGAATTACTTTTGCGGGGATAGGGAATTACTATTGCAGGGATAGGTGGGGGGTGTGTTTGTTGAAGCACTTGATTAGAGCAAAAGGCTCTAATAGGCTTAAAAATAGGGTGGGCTTGCGCCGATCCCACCCAATTGTGTGACCATAGTGAATTAATTTTCGCTATTTTCACACTACAATGCCTGCCCGCCAATCAGAAGGCAGATCAGTGAGACCTGCTTCCCGATTGGCCAAAGCTCCAGGCAATCCTATTGGATGGCCGGCGCTTAGGAGGAGGGGAGACACGCACGAGTGATGGAGACCTTGGAAGGAGGCTGGAACGGACATCCGCCACTGCTGCTGCCCACACTGCAATGGAGAGGACACCATACAGCCCGATAAGTGCTTGACCTCCCGCGCACGTGGGGGGTTTGCCTATCAGAGTGCCACTAGCCTGAGTCCTGCATCACGAGGGGGGGTGGATGGGGGTAGCTGGTTGTTTGACGCCCCCCCCCCCCAAAAAAAAATAAAAACCCACCAGCCGCCACTGGATGGGGCTATATTAAGTCAGCTCCATCTTGGCCATGATGTCCAGCCCTGGCCTAGAAGAAAGAACTGATGGCCTTGGGATGTGAAGTGGCAAGTGTAGATCTGAAGGATTTATGAGCTTTCTTGGGCAGACAATGACCCATGAGCAGGGAAAATCAAGATGGGTTAGTGTGTTCGCCCTTGCTGTATATGGACCAAGCAGGACGCATCCTTACTCAGCAATGTGTAGATGACATCTCCCTTTTTTTAAATAGATTTTGACAAAATATCTCTTTCTCCTACGTTCACTGACAGACGCAGCTCTTCATGACATGTCGGGTTTATGCTTGTCCCATTAGGAGTTAACTAGGCAGGCAAAAGAACAGCTGGCCCCTCCCATGGGGCCGTCCTCTCTTCCCACATAAACCCTCCAGCCTAGCTCAGCAGTTTCAATGCCTAGTTTGCAAGGAGTTGACCTGGCTTCCCTTTTTAGGGGAATTGCGGTCTTGATTATGACCGTCTTTTTTCTTATTTTTATTTTTACTACTTCTATCAAGCAATTGATCTGCTATCAAGAAGCCGGCCGGGGCATAGAGAGTCGCACGGACTCTGCACTTTCCCCGGCCTGGCCGACCGATGCGAGCCAGTCCCGCGGTATGGGGACCCGCCGCATCGTGCCCGTTCCGTGCGGACGGCCTGGGGTGAACCCCATCTGAGCCCAATCCCGGATTGCGATTTTGGTAGGGCGATTTCTGGCCGGCAGCGACCGTCCAAGCAGGGGCGGAAGGGCTGCGAATGGGTGGCTACCCACTGCGCTCGCCAGGAATGCTGAGTGAGAGTTCCTTCCTTCCTCCCTTTTCAGGGGCGGAGGGGGGAACCGACGTTTTTAAAAAAAAAAAAATTCTGGGTAGCCGCTGCCAGGGGCGTGGGCCCCTTTTCACCCCCCAATCCCCCCCGCACTGCACCCACCGCCCTCATTTTGCCGTAGCCGGACATGCTGGGCCTATGGAGCTTTCCCTCTAGCGCTCAGAGCGGCCATTTGCAGTACTGCACGTTCCCTGCAGGTGGGTTTCGGCCTCTTGTGTTCATCGGCGGCCATCTTGGTGTCCCCTGCTACTGCAAAAACGTGTTTGATACGTTTTGCTTTTTCTTTGAAACGGTATGTGCTCATGACGGCGCGGCTCTGACGATCCTCACAGGTTACAGGCAGCAAACAGCAAGTATAGCTGGGCTCTCCTGTGGGTGCTGGTGGCGGCGGTTGCATTCCTCCTGGGTTCCCTGGTGCGCTGTGGGGCGGTGGTGTGCGGCTCTGTGGGGGTGCCTCAAGTTTTGGTATTCACCTGTGTGTTACTAAGAGTGATTTAAGGGGAAGAACGATAGCAGACTATACTGCTGAACCTGCTGAGGAGGAATCAGCGGTGACGCAATCTGCGCAAGGGGCTTTTTTGGACCAGCTGCGGGCGGTCTTTAGGCACTGTTAAAGTCGCTCTTCCTGGTGGCAGGTTCTGCTCTGCGGCCAGCCCTGGCGTCCGCCATGGCGGCGCAGTATCTGTCTGAGCGTATGGCGGAGCTTCAGAATGATCTGGACTGCGCCACCTGATGGATGTGCCGCAGAGGGCTGATTTTTTGCACCAAGGTTTCAAGTACCTTTGTGATGCGGCCGTTGATTTACTGCCTATGTTATCCAAAATAGCTGTGTTTGCCATTATCCTCAGACGGGTACTCTGGTTGCGTTCTTGGTCCGGTGACCATGCTTCCAAGAAAGGTCTGGCAGACCTTCCCTTTCAGGGTGGACATCTATTCGGTCCATGGCTGGATGAGATCATTAAGGATTTCATAGGACGTAAGAGCACTTTCCTCCCGGAGCCCCAGAGGCGTGAGTTTCGCCGTAGACAGGGGCCCCCTACCTCGGGTCAGAAGAGGTTTTTTCGCGCCCCGGGCGCAGCAGGTAAAGAGACTCGTCCCCGTAAGGTCGCTGCAGGAGCCGGAAAACGGCAGTAGCAGCGCAAAACCGAAAAGGTGGAAGACAAGCCCTCCTCAGCCTGATGGGTTGCCCCACCCCGGGCTTCGGGTGGGGGGACGTCTTCTGGGGTTCGCAGACCGGTGGCTTGCTCACATTCCCGACCGTTGGGTCCGGGAAGTGGTGTCCACCGGGTACAGGATAGAGTTCAGCACAGACACGCCGGGGGGGGCTCTTTGGGGTTGTACAAGCACTCTCGGACCAAGGGGTGATCATGCCAGTGCCTCCAGCGGAGAGGTTTCAAGGATTTTACTCAAACCTGTTTGAGGTCCCCAAAAGAGGGGGGCGGTCCGGCCAGTATTGGACCTGAAGGCCCTGAACCGGTATGTGAAGGCGCGGAAATTCCGGATGGAATCTATCCGCTCGGTTGTGGCCGCCCTCCATCAGGGGGAATTTCTGGCGTCTCTGGACATCAGGGATGCGTACCTCCATTTACCTATTTGTCCACGGCATCAGCGCTTCCTTCACTTTGCAGTGGGAGACCTCCATTATCAATTTGTGGCACTCCCTTTCGGTCTGGCCTCAGCCCCTCGAGTTTTCATAAAACTGGTAACTCTGGTCTTGGCGTTGCTACGACAGAGAGGCATTGCGGTAGTAGCCAACCTAGATTACCTGCTCCTGCGAGCGGAGTCTGCCTCATCTCTGGAGGAGAATGTGAGAATCACAATGACCTCGCTGCAGGACTTCGGCTGGTTACTCAACCTGCGGAAGTCGACGGTGTCTCCGTCCCATCACCTGGAGTATCTGAGCCTGATTCTGGACACAGAGCAGGCAAAAGTGTTCCTTCCTTCAACCAAGTTGCTGTTACTGCAGTTGGCAGTGCGAACCCTCCTGTCGCACCGACGGTCTTCATTACGATTCTGTATGCGGGTGCTGGGGCTCATGGTCTCGACTTTCTTCTTCAGCGAGCAATCCTGGCTCGGTGGGACAGGTCCCCTCGATCCTTGGATCTTCTGTTCCGTATGATCTCCCAGACCAGGGCGTCTCTGACCTGGTGGCTTCGGGACTAGGCGTTGATTCAGGGGAAGTCGTTCCTGCCCTTTCAGTGGGTGATCATCACCACGGATGCCAGTCTTTCAGGCTGGGGTGGGATCCTGGGACAGCTGTCTGCCCAGGGCCGTTGGTCGGCACAGGAGGCTCGCCTCCCCATCAATGTGCTGGAACTGAGAGCAATCAGATTGTGCCTATCTCACTGGACAGTGAGGTTGCAGGGTCGTCCGATTCGGATTCAGTCGGACAATGCCACTGCAGTGGCATATGTGAACCATCAGGGCGGTACGAGGAGTCCAGCGGTGGAGGCAGCTCTGATACTGCGCTGGGCAGAACGTCACATTCCGGCAATCTCCGCCATTTACATTCCAGGTGTGGAAAACTGACAGGTGCACTTTCTCAGTCGCCAGACGCTGGACCAGGGAGAGTGGTCTTCCCATCCGGAGGTATTCACCCAGATTTGCCGCAGATGGGGGACGCCGGACATGGATCTCATGGCGTCCCGGTTCAATCACAAGGTGAAGACCTTTGTGTCCAGAACAAAGGATCCGTTGGCGGTGGCCACGGACGCTCTGGTGGCCCCCTGGGGCCGTTATCGACCTCTGTACGCCTTTCCTCCGATAAAACTTCTACCGCGATTGATACACAGGATAGTGGCGGAGGGAATACCAATAATCCTGGTGGCTCCAGATTGGCATCGTGCACTTGGTACGCCGACGTGGTGCAAATGGTGGCAGACGCTCCCTGGCGGCTCCCTCTGTGAGACGATCTACTGTCTCATGGGCCCATCATGCACCCTGCTTTACCCTCGCTAGCTTTGACGGCCTACCTTGTTGAAGGCTCGCAAGTGTACTTCTCGCAAGATTTACCACCGCACCTGGAAGGCTTATATAGCTTGGTGCGAGGCGGAGGGTCATAACCCTGGCTCTTATGTGGTGTCCAGGGTCCTGACCTTTTTGCAGCAAGGCCTGGACAAAAAACTGGCTTTGAGTACTCTCAAGGGCCAGATATCGGCCCTGGCAATTCTTTTCCAGAGACCTTTGGCTTCGCACTTGTTGATTCGTACCTTTGTACAAGGTGTGCGACATGTGGCGCCTCGGGTAAAGGCCTCGATGGCCCCGTGGGATCTGAATTTGGTGCTTTCTGTACTTCAGAAACCGCCCTATGAAAATATCAGGGAGATTTCCATACATCTGCTGTCGCAGAAGGTGGCTTTTTTGGTAGCCATCACTTCCTCCAGACGGGTGTCTGAGTTGGCAGCACTATCGTGCAAGTCTCCCTACCTGGTCCTGCACAAGGACAAGGCGGTCTTGCGACCCTCTCCTTCTTTCCTTCCGAAGGTGGTTTCTTCTTTCCATAATAACGAAGATATTGTTCTTCCTTCATTGTGCCCACGTCCATCGCACCCAAAAGAATTTGAGTTGCATGCCTTGGACTTAGTGAGGGCCTTACGAGTGTACTTAGCTGCTACAGCTTCTTTTCGGAAGTCTGATGCTCTATTTGTACTGACAGAGGGTCCGCACAAAGGTTTGGCGGCCTCGTCGGCTATTGTCTCCCGTTGGATTAGACAGACCGTGACCCATGCATATTCTATTCGGGGCAAGGTTCCCCCTTTTCCGGTCCCGGCTCATTCCACCCGGGCTGTTAGCACTTCCTGGGCTTTCAGACACCAGGCCTCTGTGTCACATGTGTGCAAGGCGGCCACTTGGGCCTTGGTACACACTTTCACTAAGTTTTATAAGATTGATGTGTTAGCATCTTCGGATGCTGCCTTTGGCCACAAAGTTTTGCAGGCAGCAGTGTAGGCACGTCTCTGGTTCTGTTGGGTACAGTTGTTGTCGTTTACCCACCCCTCTTTTTGACACAGCTTTGGGACATACCCACATGTCATGAAGAGCTGCGTCTGTCAGTGAACGTAGGAGAAAAAGGGATTTTATTAAAACTTACCGTAAAATCCTTTTCTCCGAGTTCACTGACAGATGCAGCACCCACCCCTCTGTGCTCTGTTTTCAGTACGGCTTGTATACGAACTGCTGAGCTAGGCTATGGAGGGTTTATGTGGGAAGAGAGGACGGCCCCATAGGAGTAGCCAGCTGTTCTTTTCCCTGCCTAGTTAACTCCTAGTGGGACAAGCATAAACCCCACATGTCATGAAGAGCTGCGTCTGTCAGTGAACTCGGAAAAAAGGATTTTACGGTAAGTTTTAATAAAATCCCTTTTTTTAATGCAGCCATGGTCCTGCACTACAGCAGATTATGTTTTATTTTTAAAAATACAGCAATTATTTACTGATGCAAATAAATGTTTGTGATTTTGAGTCTCTATCAAAAGTGCAATTTCCTTCCAGGTTTCTGTGAACCGAAATCACGTTTTGGAGTATCGTCACCGAATTCCCATCAATCAAGTCAATAATCTGTCAGTAAATGGCTGTGTCAGTTTATCGTGTGTTGATATACAAGCTCCAGGGGTAAGTGTCTTTACCTTTCTGCATTTCATTTTACATACAATCCCTAACAGTATTATTAACTTATTTCTTACATTTTTAATCCACATTTATTTCATAAAAAAATATAATAATATAATATTGTATTTTTTTTTTAGGGAGGATTTCCTCCTCAACAATTTCCAGGTGCAGGAATGTACAATGTAAGCATATTTTTCATATTTGAATGTGCTTAAAATGCAAGTATCTGCTGCACCCACAGCCAAGTCTTTGCTGCAGTTGAAGCCTCTGCTTCTGCTGCACATGCAGCCTCAGTCTCCTTAGAAGCCTGCCGCCTCCACTGTACTAGCAGCCTATGCTGCACCTATAATCTCCACTGCATTTACAGTCTGAACCTCCACTGGGCAACTTCTGCATCTGCAGCCTCTGGCCTCTGCTATGCCCCTCTGCACCTACAGCTTCAGACTTCTGTTGCACCCACAGACTTAGCCTTCTGCATCATCTCTGCACCTGCAGCCTCAAGCCCTTACTGTACCTCCACTGCACCTGTAGCTTCAAGTCTCTTCCTGCCTCTAGCTACCCAGTGTTGCCTAACTCCCTTGTTCTCCTGTTTTTCATTACCCGGAACCTACACACCTTTGTGCCTGCTAAATATCTGTTGAATGACCTGTGGGTAGCCAGCAGCTAAGCCCAAACTCTTGTGAGGGGCTCCCTGGCGGAACACCAGCTACCTCTGAGATTCTACTCTCACAGGAAGCAGCTATAAAGAGGAGCGGGGGCCACACCTCAGCTTGTGAAAAAAGTAATGTATAGTAGTGAGAAATGGTGTATAACTCTTGTGCTACCACTCTTGCTCTAATTCAAATAAATTATAAATATATAGATTGTAGATTGTGTAACATCAATAATGTGTTGCAGCATGCATCAAATAGTGTTAAACCAATCAATGAAACTAAAACAAAAACAAAGTAAAGATGCCATGCTACCAATTCTCTTAAATAATTTAATATAATAAAAAGTGTATTAACGTTAATATATGAGTGTACCAAATGGTAATCAATAAAAGATAATAGTCCAATAATGACAACGATGTGACTACAGTTCATAAACATGAAATATATGTGACTTCCTCTTTAAATAATTTTCAAGCCTCTTCCCAATCACCTCAGTGCTCTCAGTGCCCTCACTTTAATGGTGTAGTATACACGCATGTGTTTAGCAATATCCAGCTAGCTTCTCCCTGGTCAGAATGGCATTCCAAGGTCCCAAGGAACTGTATGGTATGGTTTCCCACTCACCACGATACTCTTGTCCACTTAGATCATCCTCCTCAGTAATGGTGTTGTGGTCCCTTTAAGAACGTGTGGCCCATATACTGGAATGTACTTATATTCCATGTGATGACAGAGAGGATAGCCTAATAGTGTATTATGCTTTAAACCACTTTATTTGTCTTTAAAATGCTGCTTACATGAATAAAAATAGTACAGGCATATCAGGGATACCGTTCTTCCTGGTATGACATCACTTCCGGTCCACGCTCCTACAGACTCCGCCCTACGTGTTATGGCACACGTCACGTGACTTCGGGGGAATATATTGACGGTGATACACTTTTTATGATATGAAATTATTTAAGTGAATTAGTGAGGCGGAATCTTTACTTTGTTTTTGTTTTAGTTTCAATGTACAGTTGTCCCTGGAACAGAAATAGAGTGGAAATGTTTTAATGGGAACACCTCTTCTAAAGAGAGGAATTTCCCACTCACTTTTAAGAGATTTTGCCTTACTTACTGTCACGTACCTGGTGGACGAGTCTGACTTATGCAGGGGGTCAGCTCTCTGCGGCCTTGGTTCGAGAACCCCTGGTAGTGCAGACAGGAAGTTCAGGAGCACAAGGGGGCACGAGGGTTGGACTGGGTCACTTGGTGGTAGGTCCACTGATGCTTGTGCTAGGCAGAAAGGATGATGATGCAATCCTGGTCAGTAACGAGCTGGCGGTGCGGTACAGGTGGTGCAGGCAGGCGGATGGTTGGGTACATGCAGGGTCGGCAACGTGCGGGCAGCAGAGGTACAAAGGAGCAGGCAAAAGTAGTCGTAGACAGGCTGGGGGTCAGGGCAGGCAGAAAGCAACAAGGTCCAAGTAAAGCCGGGGTCACAGGTACAGGAAAGTCTCTCCGAGTAAGCACGGGGGTCACAGATCACAGGAACGCTGTAGAACGAACAGCACTTGCTTCCTGGTGCTGTCTGCTTAAATGGATGCTATTGGCGCCATTGCCAGCGCATACACGCACGCATGCTACGTGTGCCCGCGCATAGGCAATCCAATTGCCCAAGAAGGTTCCTTACACTTACTTACTTACTTAAGTGATGGGAAGTCTTTCCAATGGGTCAGAGGAAAAAAAAATTGACGGGTTTTAACCACTCCCTACTCTATTGAAAACTAAAACAAATGTTGGCTTTAGATACATTTCCTTCAAATTAGTAATATCAGCGTGCATTGCGTTAAAGCGGTAGTAAACCCTAAAATCTATTTTTACCTACAGGTAAGCCTATAATAAGGCTTACCTGTAGGTAAAAAGAATATCTCCTAAACCTGCATGGTTCAGGAGATATTCGCCCTGCATGCAGCCGCTGACATTAGCGGCGCATGCGCTCTGACGATCCGGCCGAGGCGGCCGGCATCTCAGAGCTGGCTGCCGGTGCGAAGAGCTCCCGCGCGCATGCGCGGGAGTGACGTCACGCGGCTCCGGCCACTCACAGCGCCGGAGCCGCGTACCCGGAAGAGAGAAGAGGACAAAGATGTCAGCGTCCTTAGCGCTGACCGACTCGGGCATCGGGGGCCTCGTTCTAAGGTAAGTATTTCATAATATGTTAGTATGCAATGCATACTAACATATTATGCGATTTTCTTGCAGGCTTTTTTTTTTTTTTTATTTCGGTCAGCGGGTTTACTACCGCTTTAAGGTAGGCCATTCATTTTTAAAGGACTGCCGATGCAATGAAAAATTTAACCTAGAGTAATTTTTTAACACAACATATGGTATGTGCATCACAGTGAACTGTAGCACTTGTCTGTCAGCATCTACAGTAGTTGTGCATTGGAGCACCATTTAGAATGTATGGCAGTGCAACTTACCACACAGAAGGGCTTGCATTAACATTAGCGCAACACATACCTATGAAGCCAGCCTTTTTGTTTAGGGTTTTTGGACATGTTTATATTGATGCTTAGCTATACCTACTCTACCATACTTACAGTATCTCACAAAAGTGAGTACACCCCTCACATTTTTGTAAATATTTTATTATATCTTTTCATGTGACAACACTGAAGAAATGACACTTTGCTACAATGTAAAGTAGTGAGTGTACAGCTTGTATAACAGTGTAAATTTCCTGTCCCCTCAAAATAACTCAACACACAGCCATTAATATCTAAACTGCTGGCAACAAAAGTGAGTACACCCCTAAGTGAAAATGTCCAGATTGGGCCCAAAGTGTCAATATTTTGTGTGGCCGCCATTATTTTCCAGCACTGCCTTAACCCTCTTGGACATGGAGTTCACCAGAACTTCACAGGTTGCCACTGGAGTCCTCTTCGCAGATCAATTGGATGTTAGAGACCTTGCGCTCCTCCACCTTCCGTTTGAGGATGCCCCACAGATGCTCAATAGGATTTAAGTCTGGAGACATGCTTGGCCTGTCCATTACCTTTACCCTGAGCTTTTTTAGCACGGCAGTGATCATCTTGGAGGTGTGTTGGGTCTTTATCATGTTGGAATACTGCCCTGCGGCCCAGTCTTTGAGGGGAGGGGATCATGCTCTGCTTTAGTATGTCACAGTACATGTTGGCATTCATGGTTCCCCAGTGCTAGCAGCACTCATGCAGCCCCAGACCATGAAATTCCCACCACCATGCTTGACTGTAGGCAAGACACACTTGTCTTTGTACTCCTCACCTGGTTGCCGCCAAACACGATAGACAACATCTGAACCAAATAAGTTTATCTTGCTCTCATCAGACCACGGGACATGGCTCCAGTAATCCATGTCCTTAGTCTGCTTGTCTTCAGCAAACTGCATGCTTTCTTGTGCATCATCTTTAGAAGAGGCTTCCTTCTGGGATGACTGCCATGCAGACCAATTGGATGCAGTGTGCAGCGTATGGTCTGAGCACTGACGGGCTGACCCCCCACCCCTTCAAACCTCTGCAGCAATGCTAGCAGCACTCATAAGTCTATTTCCCAAAGATAACCTCTGGATATGATGCCTCTGGATATGAGGATGTGCACTTCTTTGGTCGACCATGGCAAGGCATGTTCTGAGTGGAAGCTGTCCTGTTAAACCAGGGTCTTGGCAATCTTCTTATAACCTAAGCCATCTTTATGTAGAGCAACAATGCTTTTTTTTCAGATCCTCAGAGAGTTCTTTGCATTCCAGTGACCAGTATGAGATAGTGAGAGTGATAACCCCAAATTTTACACACCCGCACCCCATTCACAACTGAGACTTTGTAACACTAACGAGTCACATGACACTGGGGAGGGAAAATGGCTAATTGCGCCCATTTGGACATTTTCACTTAGGGGTGTACTCACTTTTGTTCCCAGCAGTTTAAACATTAATGGCTGTGCGTTGAGTTATTTTGAGGGGACAGCAAATTTACACTATTATACATGAAAAGATAGAATAAAATATTTACAAAAATGTGAGGGGTGTACTCACTTTTGTGAGATACTGTACATATAATTACCTATTTTTGGATTCTGCTAGTATTATAAATATCTAACATAGAGTTATGCACAGTATGCTAATAGTATTTTGTACTTCTGTCATCTTTATTTCAGCCAGCCTTCCCCCCACAGCCATTTCCTGGAAGCAATGTAAGATTATATGTATTGCAAATTATTTGATAAGTCATCATGTAATCCATATATTAATGGATCCCCTTAACAATTGTAGGCAGTTGGAGACGCTTGTGTATGTTTTGCTCATTATAAGAAATTTTATTAGGGTGGGTGTCATTTTTTGGGGGGTTACTCAGTAATGCTATGGTCACATAGAATGCTGTCCCTGTATTATCTGGCACGTCCCCGCCTAAAGCACTCTTAAAATTCAATAGCCAGGTTAAGCCCATTGTGACATGAAATTTCTTGCAGCAAAGTGCACTGTCAGACCCAGTAGCTGAATGCACTTAGTGACAGAAAATGTGCTAAACAGGGTTTTGGAACCTTACTGGCTTTTGCACTTTCTAACTGAACAAGTCTTTGTGTACTTTTATGCTTTGCATTTGCAGTACAGCATAGTAGTCAGCGTCTGATTTCCTTAGAAAATATCAATACATAAACTCTTACAAGAACATAAACCAAAGGTGGGAGTGTCACTAGTCTTTTCATCATGGGTCATATTGTTAACCAGGGGTTCTCAACTCATGGCCCGCAGGCCACACGTGGCTCTCGGGGCCCTCTGATGTGGCCCTCGACCTCAAACTGAATGCAGGAGTTTTGGTACTTATTTAAAGTGCACCACAACTGCAGGATATTATAGAAGTCTATGGTCTAATGCACACAACAGCTAACCTGAAAGAAAGCCACAGGTGTACTGCGCTGCACCCACGGTGCTGGTAAACCGCAATGTATTCGTGTGAAAGCAGCCATATAGGCGTTTTCTGTTTTAAAATGTCCAAAAATAGAGGGATGTCTTTTCAAATAAAACGCGACTTAGTGCTGACGCTCAATAACGCACATTAACGCGGATGTAAAACGCAGATGAAATCGTGTTTTTAATTGTGTTTTTTTTCCTAGCGTTGGACCTGACGTTACAGCTCGTTTTTTTATAACGCCCATGTAGATGAGGCTTAAAAAGGGTGAACCGCTTAAATGGGCTGTATTTGGTGGTAGTAGTTTCCACTAAATGCAACATGAGGTTTCATTTTTGCTATGGCATGCATACAGCCCTTAAACAGCTGCTTGCTGGTAGGCAGTTTGGGGTTGGTAAAACCATAACTCAACCACCTGCTTTTACCTCCCCCTGGCCACCAGTGTGAACGAGCCCTAACAGTTAAAAAAATAGTATCAGAAACACTAATGCTAAAACTTTTTTATTCTTAATTACTTTTATAGAGCATTTAATATTGGCATAAGGCTCAGTTCACAAAGCTAACACACCAGGATCAAGGTGAGTACAGGCAGATCAAAATTTGGCTGGCTCAGCGGGGACTGGCCAAATTTCGACCTGTGTTTGGCCCTCACTGTTCGACAGAAGTTGATTGGTAGATTGACTTCTGTTGAACAGTCACTCTGGAAAACTTTCATCGTTCAACGTCCAGAGACGCTAATCAGTTTATTCTCACAGCAGAAAGTTCCGCTGACATAATACAATGTCTCAACAGGGAGGATTCCTCCTACCATCTTGCTTGTGTAGATGAGGGAATCCATCTGTTTGTTTTTTTTTTTTGCTGGCTGAACATATAAGCTAACTGTGTATACCCAACCTACTGTAATGCCCGGTACACACAATGAGATTATCAGGTGTATGTTCGTCCGTATTTTTTTTTGCATGCTAATCTCAGATCGAATCGGCAGTCACGAAATTAGTTACGAAAATTCTCGTACGACAGAATAAATAATCAGAAGCAATGTGATGTGTTCTAGTGTATTTGTATTGCATTTTCGAACGACAACTGTACTGGTTTAATGAAAATTGTACGATCGGGCATCGTATGAGGGAATTTTTCCTGCATGTCTGATCATATCCAGATGGAAAATATCGGATGAATTGTTATGATCGGCTCTCGAAAGCTCTGTACTAACAGTCCGATTATCGTACGATTGCATCGAAATCGGTATTTTCCGTACGATTTTCTGATCGTGTGTACGGGGCTTATTTATTATGACAGGTTTTTTTTTTTAGCTAATGAAATTTGAAAATTACAATCACATTGCTGAAATCAGAGTGCTTTAAGCTCACCACACCACCACATTACAGACGGATTGTGCAATCTCCTTTAGATCTAGCAATAAGTATGTAGTGCAAGGACCAGCCTGTTTGGATTCAAATTGATTGAATAGTTCAAGGAGGTCCTTATATTACATAGTTTTGGTAGATCTAAAATTGATTGTACAGAGATTGTATGGTAACATGTATTGTTAGCCTTAGGCAAGTAAAGTTTTGTGAATTGAGCCTATGATATTTAAATACATGAACAAGGGAAACAATGTATTTTGTGTGCAATAGTACAACAGCATTAAGCTATCTTCATGAACCTTAACATTAAGAACTTCCTTTTTTTTAAAAAACAGCTGTTTCCATTAACACTACTATTTGAATTTCTAAAAAATAATCATTTATTTATTTATTTATTTTAGCCGTTTCCTGCTGCACAACAACATGCAGCTCATTTAGTAAGTACTTTCTACTGTACATTTATATTTCTTCAGTCCAAACATCTGGAGCTAAAATATACCATACCCCTTTCACACGAAGGGTCTGATCAGGTCTGTTCAGTTTTTTAGGCAGACCTGATCGGACCATCTATGGACAGATGGGTGTAAACGGACTTGTAATGGCATTTTTACCCTGACAATTTGACAACAATTCACATCGTCAGTCATGCAATTTAAGCAATTATCACCAGTTCTAGATTTCATGGCACCATGGTTTCTTCATTATGAAGATCAAACAGACCAGTTTCACAAACTTTCACACCTCCTGTCATGTTATTGGACAGTCAGCATCTACTTTGACACATTACATGAAATCATGGTGATTTGATTAAGCTAACAGAGTTGGCCTTTAAATATTGGTGTTTGTTTCTGACACTCATTTGAGCTGAAGAAGCTACTGGAATGATTGGTAAAACATCTTCAACATAGTCAAATTCAGTTGAATGTGACAAACTACTACTACTGTAGTACAAAGTACATACCATGATCTGGATAAACAAGAAGCTTCACAGACAACTTTTTGCTTTAGCTGTATTTCTGTCTTATTTATGACTGACATGGTACAATAACTGCAACTATTATTTTAACTTAGTTGAAATGTATCTATTTTCTTACAACTAGGCAATGCCATATAAGACAAAGATCCATGGTGGCCTATTTCCTAACAAGGTTATTGTCATAAGTGGAGCAGTTACTGGACATCCCAAGAGGTAATACATTAGCTTATTCAGGCTGCAACTACCAGGAGTGGCAGCCAGTAAGTGACTGCTTGCTTCACTACACTCCAGTAGAACCCCTCTCCCTTCTCTTTATAGATCTTCAATTATTATTTCTAAACATCTTTCAGATTTCATGTCAACCTGAAATTCCATGGTGGAATTGCATTTCACTTCAATCCAAGATTTGATGAACACACCATCGTTCGTAACAGCAAACTGAATGATAGTTGGGGGAATGAGGAGCGTCAAATGCCCAGTTGTGGACTTTGTTTTGCTCCTGGCCAAAGCTTTGTGGTAAGTTCAATAACAGCAAGTGCGTTAACAACCTGCATCTGCTGATATATGTATACCAAAATAAGTTTTTTATGCAGCCTGACCCCTTTTTTGCTTTGACTGGTTCTGTTAAGTTATACAGTCTAATTAAAGACAGGGCCGGGACAAGGGAAGGGGGGGGGGGGTGAGCGGGCACGTCCTAACTACTGTGTCTTTTGGTGAGGTGTGCTGGCGATGTGGCCTCTCGTCCAGCTCCTCACTGACAGGGGTGATTGCAGAGGCTTCTGCTGGAGAGAGGATTCAGCTTCGTCCTCCCTCCAGCCTGCAGGGGGAGATAGAGAGCCTGTGCTGAGACTGAGAACTCTCCTCAGTCTCATTGCCACTCTGATGAGGAATGAGGGCAAACTGTCCTTCTTCCTCTTTCCCCTTGTTATGTGACATATCAGATGACTGAAGAGCGGAAGGAAAAGCTGCATTCATTCCAGTACAAGGGGGAGGGAGGGTCACAACGCTGATGTAAGGGGGAACTGCAATGGAGGAACTTGATGTATGGGGGCACACTGAAGTATGAAGGCACACTTACGAGGGGAACCTGATGTATGGGGGCACTGTAAATGGGGGAACCTGATTTATGAAGCGTTCCATAGGTGACATTAGTGGTCTAATAGAGCCTTGATGTCTCCCTGAAGAAGACATATTACAGTTGAAAAAGTGCATAATTACAAACAATTAAAAAAATATATAAAGCCCCCCGCCCCATCATTTGTGGTTAACTTTAAGTTGAAGACCTGTAGGCTTTAAAAATGTTGCCTGTGAACAGTTTTGGGTACTTAATTTTTGTGTTGCTGCTTCACATACACATTAAATTTTAGGGCATGTCATGTTTGATATCTATTTACTTGATGCAACCTCATCTTTAATTTTTTACCAAAAATTGGGGATTATATTGTGTTTGTGTGTACTAAAATGAACAAGTATATTTTTACTAAAGTTATATTTTTTATAAACAGTTGCGCTAGTATCATGTGAAGTAAAAAAATGAAACCCACACCATTTTATTCTCTAGGGTCTCTGCTTTCAGAAAATAAATAGTGGTTTTAACAAATATTCTCTCATAAAATGTGCATTCTAATGTGTGCAAATATTGTAAAAAAAAAATAGCTCTGGCAGCAGAAATAAGTATAAACTGTAGATTATTTACAATTATGTTTTATTATTTATTTGCATAAACTCTCTCTACAATCTGAATGTAAAATGTTTGGCAAGCCCTCATTACATGGTTTTGGAAAGCCTAGAGGAGAGTGTACAACCAGATTGTAACTTGTACAACCATCTTAAGATGCATATTATATTCAGGGGTGTTTTTTGAAGATATCTAAAATAAACGTTTTGCTGTGAATACTAATACTTATAGCTGAGCTCCTGATTTGTAATGGAAGCCACAGTTAAAGTGGTTGTTAAGCCACTATGTGGTCTTTATACCATCCTCATTGTTAGATAACCTGTGTCCTAGTGTCTGTGACTCCTCGGCTCACATGAGGTAAACACAGGGTTGCCACCTCATCCCTTTAAACCCGAACACATATGGATTGCACAGGTTCTGAGGCTAATTTAATGCAGATGAGGCACCAAGTGAGTTTAATTACCACCTTATTCAGCCACAGAATCTGTGTAATTAATATGTGTTCGGTTTTAAAGGGATGAGGTGGCAACCCTAGGTAAACAGCAAAACATTTATCCCATGACCAAACCATTGGAAATTTATCTTGAATGTTCATTGTTTACTGGCCTCTAAAATTTCAGTCTTTGAGTACAGTTTACTTCTATTTCTTTCTTCTATTTTTTACAGATTCAAATTGTTTGTGAACCCCATGCTTTCAGAGTGAATGTTAATGGGAACCATGTGTGCAATTTTAATCATCGTGTGCCACATCTTAATCAGATAGACACTCTGAAGATAGAGGGCGACGTTGTCCTGCAGAATGTTCAGATTTAGATAATAAAATGTCTATCCATGTCTTTAATACCCAACTGTTTTTAACATATCTATACATATACCTTTAAAACCTAATACAGAAGGAATACATAGTACAAATACATAAAAAATGACAGAGCAAAGACAGCAGACAATATATATATATATATATATATATATATATATATATATATATACTGTCAGTTTTTTAACACATTTAAAGATTTTAAAGCTACATGATTAAGTATAGCCCATATATAAATTATATTTACGTTTATGTTTATTTACGTTTATTACAATATTTGTAAAATATCTACACATAAATATGATTTTATGAGTATATACTGCGTTTTCTACTTCACACATGAGACTATCAAATGTGTGCTTTTCATGAAATAAAGCCTAAACTGTATATATTTACTTGACAACGTTATGCATTTCTTCAACCTGTTTACCAGCAGAAATGTTTAGTGTGGTTTGTGTTAGTTCATTCATTTGCAAAGCATACACTGTTTTGTTTTTTTTTTTATTTTTTTTTTTTTTACAATCTTTGAGTGAGATGAAGAAGCCATGGGCCTAGGATAGTCAAGGAACAAATTGAAAAATACTGATTTTTTTACAGGATATATCTAAAAAATACAAACTATATGTTTTGTTTTTTTTTTTATCATTTTTTTATTTGGGAAGAACAACATTCTATTTTTTTACAGTTTGTTTTTTGGAAAAATAAGAAAGTACAAAATAAAACTGCGTGACTTACAGTACACAAAGGGTTTAAGTGCAGTCTTTGGGCTTACAGGCAAACAGAAAAACTTCAGCCATTACCATGAAGTAGAACATAACAGTATATAGTGTATTAACATTATTAAAATAATACTGTTGTCAATTAAAGAGTCATGAAATAAAAGTTTTTGATTATGAAGAAATAATAGCGTGTGTTCTCATTCCTTTTTAATAATCATGCAGCGTACTCTAATGGAGCTTTGAGGGAGGAAAGGATATCAAAGGGATACAGGTGTAGGAGGAATGTGTTGCTATCAATCAGGGGGGAAAGGTTGTCGGCCATCAACAAACTGCTGTGTACACCAAATTTTATCAACTCTTGCAGGGCAGCCCCTAATCAAATACAGTGGGGCAAAAAAGTATTTAGTCAGCCACCAATTGTGTAAGTTCTCCCACTTAAAAAGATGAGAGAGACCTGTAATTTTCATCATAAGTACACTTCAACTATAAGAGACAGAATGAGAAAAAAAAAATCCAGAGGTCAAACGTTTTCTGTAAGTCTCCACAATGTTTTTACACACTGTTGCTGGTAGTTTGGCCCATTCCTCCATGCAGATCTCCTCTAGAGTAGTGATGTTTTGTGGCTGTCGCTGGGCAACACGGATTTTCAACTCCCTCCAAAGATTTTCTATGGGGTTGAGATCTAGAGACTGGCTAGGCCACTCCAGGACCTTGAAATGCTTCTTACGAAGCCACTCCTTCGTTGTCCGGGTGGTGCATTTGGGATCATTGTCATGCTGAAAGACCCAGCCACATTTCATCTTCCATGCCCTTGCTGATGGAAGGAGGTTTTTACTCAAAATCTCATGATACTCAGCCCCATTCATTCTTTCCTTTACACGGATCAGTTGCCCTGGTCCCTTTGCAGAAAAACAGCCCCAAAGCATGATGTTTCCACCCCCATGCTTCACAGTAGGTATGGTGTTCCTTGGATGCAACTCAGCATTATTTCTCCTCCAAACACGACAAGTTGAGTTTTTACCAAAAAGTTCTATTTTGGTTTCATCTGACCATATGACATTCTCCCAATCCTCTTCTGGATCATCCAAATGCTCTCTAGCAAACTTCAGACAGGCCCGGACATGTACTGGCTTAAGCAGGGGGACATGTCTGGCACTGCAGGATTTGAGTCCCTTCTTAACCACCTCCTATCCGCGCTATAGCCGGATGACGGCTACAGCGCGGCTCTAAAATGCCGGGAGGACGCATTCGGCTCGTGCTGGGCGCGCTCCCGCGATCTTCTTACAGAGAGGAGGAACGGGGAACCGCCGAAGTAAACACAGCGGTTCCCCGTTCTGTGAGGGGGGGCATGCCAGATCTACTGATCCCTGTCACTGGGATCAGTTAGATCTGTCATGCCCCTGTCAACCCCGCCCCCCCACAGTTAGAACACACCCAGGGAACATTGTTAACCCCTTCACTGCCCCCTGCAGGTTAACCCCTTCACTGCCAATGACATTTATACAGTAATCAGTGGATATTTACATTTCTGATCGCTGTATAAATGTCATTGGTCCCAAAAAAGTGTCAAAAACGTCCGATATGTCCGCCCCGATATCGCAGTACCAATAAAAATCGCAGATCGCCGCCATTACCAGTAAAAAAAAAAATAATAAAAACGCCATAAATCAATGTCCATAGTTTGTAGGCGTTATAACTTTTGCGCAACCCAATCAATAAACGCCGCTTGCGATTTTTTTAACCAAAAATATGTAGAAAAATATATATTGGCCAAAACTGATGAATAAATTAGTTTTTTATTTTTGGATATTTATTATAGCAAAAAGTAAAAAATATTGTTTTTTTTTCAAAATTTTTGCTCTTTTTTTGTTTATAGCGGCGATCAGAAATGACGCAGAGGCGATCAAATACCACCAAAAGAAAGCTCTATTTGTGGGAAAAAAAGGAAGCCAATTTTGTTTGGGTACAACGTCGCACGACCGTGCAATTGTCATTCAAAGAGCGACGCCGCTGAAAACTGAAAATTGGTCCGGGCAGGAGGGGGGTTTAAGTGCCTAGTAAGGAAGTGGTTAAAGAAGAAGTTACAGGTCTGTGAGAGACAGAAATCTTGCTTTTTTTGTAGGTGACCAAATACTTATTTTCCACCAAAATTTGCAAATAAATTCTTTAAAAATCAGACAATGTGATTTTCTAGATTTTTTTTCTCATTCTGTCTCTCATAGTTGAAGTGTACCTATGAGTGGGAGAACTTGCACAATTGGTGGCTGACTAAATACTTTTTTGCCCCACTGTAATTTAAGGCTGGGTTCACACCTCTGTGTGGAGCGGTTCACAGCAGGGGTCCGGTGGGTCCCTGTTCTCCGTTTCAAGGACAAATCAGGGACGAATTTTTGTCTGAATTCGGCCCTGAAACTGAGCCAAAGACGCACAGTACTCCTGTGCATGCTGCTCCACAGCCGCCACGTAGATGTGTGAACCGGCTCCATTGAGAGTCGGTCACAATCTCCTGTCATGCGAATTGGATGCGGTGAAACCCACATCCAGTCTGCACTAGTGTGAACCCAGCCTAAACGGCACAGGGTGAGTATTTTATGGATAGTTTAAAGCAGGGGTCAGAAACCTTTTTCTACTTAAGGGCCAGATTCAATTGCTAATAAATGAAGATAATAATCCTAACATAGTAATAATAACAGTACAGGTTTACCTCACTTTAAGGTGCTTCACTAATACAAAGCCAGTTTAGAGGGAGCATGTAGCTGGGGATTTGGATTCGACTGCCCCCTCCCCCATCCTGGCACCCATGGGTGGCTGACGCAAGCCAGCATGGTCTGTCCCCAGGGGTGATGGGGTCCCTGTTCCCAGGTGAGAAGGGGTCCTTGTCCCCATGTGAGAAGGGGTCCTTGTCCCCAGGTGAGAAGGGGTCTCTGTCCCCAGGGGAGAAGGGGTCCCTGTCCCCAGGGGTGATGGGGTCCCTGTCTCCAGGAGAGAAGGGGTCCCTGTCCCCGGGGGTGATGGGGTCCCTGTCCCCAGGGGTGATGGGGTCCCTGTTCCTAGGTGTGATGGGTTCCCTGTCCCCAGGGGTGATGGGGTCCCTGTTCCTAGGTGTGATGGGTTCCCTGTCCCCAGGGGTGACGGGATCCATAATAGGGTCCCCCCAATTGCAGAGTTTTCTATACCCCATAGCAGTGTCCTCTGTCCCCCTTCATATCACTCCCATAGTGTCCTCTGCCCCCCTCCCCCCATAGCAAGTTTCCTGTGCCCCAAAGCAGTGTCCTCTGTCTCCTGCACCCCCCCACTGTAGTGTCCTCTGTCCCCACCATAGTGTCCCCTGTCCCCACCATAGTGCCCTCTGTACTCCCCATAGTGTCATCTGTACCCCCCATAGTGTCCTCTGTACCCCTCATAGTGTCCCCTGTCCCCACCATAGTGTCCTCTGTACCCACCATAGTGTCCTCTGTACCCCCCATTGTGCCCTTTGTACCCCCCATAGTGTCCTCTGCCCCCTCCACCCCACACACACTGTGTAGGTAGAACCCTCCTGCCTTACACAGGTGTACAGTGAGCAGAGCAGAGATTGCTATCACAGGGCTGGATGGGGCGGGAACTGCTGGTTAACTTTTCACATTAACAGGGTGGTGATTGGTTGTTAGGATCGCCCGGCAACCAATCACCTGCTGTGTAATGTAAAAAGTTAACTCCAGCGGTTCCCGACCCCATCCAGCCCTGTGATACCACCACTTGCCGCTGTCTAATGCAGAGGACAGGGGCGAAAAATGTCCGCAATTGAATGAATTAATCATGGTCACTGACGAGCCGGGCAGGCTAGCAGTGGCGGGCTGAGTGCGGGCCGCGGGTTGCTGACCCCTGGTTTAAAGGCATAGTTCACCTTCACCAAAAATGTAAAAAATTAAATTTAGTTTACAGACTTACAGTAAAGTATCATTTTTCTTTTAATTTTTTTATAAAGAACATTTTATTTTATTAAACAATTTTATTTCCAGCATACAGCATGTCACACAGGATGAGGTATTCAGATTACAGAGGAGATATCATCTTTAAACTAGAGGTTAGACTACTCGAGTATCAGACAGTTAGTTCTAGTAGTATATCACAAGGGACATGAAATATGTAAAGTATAAGAGGACAATTACTAGTATGTCAATATACTGAACTATGCTAGGATCCAATCCTGTACTTAAGCAATCTAAAGTCTCATACACATGTGCAGATTGTGGGCCAACCAAACGTCCAACTTTTGTCAAATTATTAAATTCTTCTATAGAAAATTATGGCAGCAACTTTATGTGTTGTATTAAAATGTAATTACGATTACTAACATGGAACTTACGTGATTGAAGATCCTTTCTTTTTGTATACCTTAAGGCCCCTTTCACACAGGCTTATCCTTTTGCGGAGTCCTCTCTGCTCAGCTGGGATCGATCCGCTGATCCTCGCTGAGCAGGCAAATGACAGATCCGTCTCCACTCACTGTGCAAAGACAGATCTGTCCGGGCCCCGCTCTGCTCTATGGAGATCGGATGAAAACAGATCCGCCTGTCTGTTTTCATCCGATCCAATTCTACAGACGGATGGAAAATAGGGCTTCCATCCGTCTGGATTTCACGGACAGGATCGTATCAGAGAGCGGCGGATGTCATCCACTCCATAGGGCTACATGGAGTGCCCGTTCAGGTCCGCCTGAAAAACGGACAGGTGGACCTGAACAGAAGGCCCGTATGACAGGGGCCTTAGACACACATGCATAATAATAAAGTTGAATATAGTCATTACAAGCATGTTATGCCTTCACTTGTGTACAACATCCACTGCCGCCAGAATAGGGCTGGGGGGGGAAACAAGGAGCATTAAAATTAGGGATGCGCCAATACCTGTATTTTTAGGCCTCATACACATGGGTGTTTTTTGACTCCACGTTTTTGGGCATTTTTGCAGCTCTCCATGTTTTTCAATGACCCTCTAAAAACGCCAACGTTTTTTAGCAGTAGAGGGCATCGGCGTTAGTGAGCTTTAGCTAGAATGTGGGACCAGCCCGTTCCGAGGCTGTAGCGTTTTTGACGCTAAATCAACAAAACGCTCACTAGCGCTCACTAACGCCGTACTGACGTTAACCAGCGTTTTCAGGTTAAAAAATAGCAGAGGGCTGATTTTTTTTTTTAAAAAAAACGCCTATTGACGTGGACACTCACTACAGCTCATTAATGCCGATGCAAAAAAACACAGATTTTTTTCCCTGACGTCGGGCCCGACGTTTTGCTATTTTTTGGCCATACGCCCGTGTGTATGAAGCCTTAGCGGCAAGTACGATTACCGATACTTGTACTCAAGTAGTCGCTGATACCGGGCTGAGGTCACTATGACAAGCTTGGGTTCAAACCGCATCTGATTCGGACAGGAATTGCACCACATTCTGTTCAAATCACATGCGATTCTTTGCAGTGTGATTTGAGCCCATTCATTTGTATGGGCTCAAATTGCACTGCAAAGGTATTGGTTTTAGGTATCGGAGCATTTGTACAAGTACCGTATAGGTAATGATAATTGTTATCAGCGACTACTTGAGTACAAGTATTTGTACTAATACTCGCCGGTAAAAAGTACAAGTACTCATGCAAATGCTTAGTATTGGCACAGATACCGGTATCAGTATTGGTGCAACCCTAATTAAAATGAGTATACTATACATATACAATGCCATTTATAGCGGTTGTATCCCCAGGGAACAAAAAAAAACCCTTGCAAGTCAAAGGCATAATGAGCTAGTATGCACCGCATACTAGCTCATTATGAAATACTCACCTTAGAACGAAGATACATCAGGGCTGCTCGTTTCACTCTGAGGGAGCGGACATCTTCCCTCAGATGTTGCTTCCGGGTACACGGCTCTGGCGCTGTGAATGGCCGGAGCCACGAGATGTCACTCCCGTGCATGTGCGCGGGGGCCTGTTTATCATGCAAGGTTTCTGGTGAGGTCCGGCCCTATGGGCTGGGCCTTCGCCAGGACATCACTGCGCATGCACCGCTGACGTCAACGGCTGCTTGCAGGGGGAATATCTCCTAAACCGTATAGGTTTAGGAGATATTAATTTTACCTACAGGTACAACTGCTTTAAGAGGATCCTTATGAGTTAAATACTGGTAATGGATTGTATATGTACTGTACAATAGATTCCTGTTTTATATTTGGTACAATTTATGCACAGTAGATCTGTTTCACTGCATTTAAAGGCAGCCTACCTTGTCATCTTAAAGTAATGTAATCTATGAATAAAGGTGGCAGTTTTATTAGGTAAGTTAGTGGAGGAGCTAAGATGAGCATACAAAATGCAGAAATACTAACCCTAACCCATGCCAAATCATTACATGAATTTTTCAGTAGAAATACAATAGTGGAAGGTTATTTCAAGTTGATTAATATGAGTAAGAATAACTTTTATTTATATATCATAACTGGTTCTTGCCATATGCAGATATGTTACCAAAAACAGAATGTTTTTTGGTGATTATACAAAAGCTCGGGAAGTCCTGTCAGTTAACATCGTCCCCTCCACTGTGGTCAAAAGGGAACAAACATTTTTTGATGAAGCTGGATAGGTCACATTTGGCCCACATTAGCAAAATTTGGTCCTAACTGTGTATGACCATATCTATGGAATGCTAACTCTACCCTGTAACAGATTTGGCCATAACTAATGGGTCCTATATGATAATCAGAGGGAAAATGCCGTATTTGGAACACTCCAAACAGTTTCATACTGTATAGTGTGTATACACATTTCAAGAGACAGTTCACACCTTCCAAAAGAAAATTATTCAAGGAGCAAACTGCACAATTTTTCTCGTTACTGAACAGAACTGTTTGTGTCATTGTTTCATGCAATAAAACATCACATAAGAAATATTGCACATGATCACAAAAAATAGTTATAACCCAGAAGAACATGCAGACATTCATAACCAGAAAGTAAATATGATAGGCATTATAATAATAATGTATAAAATATATGTATATGACGATATGTATGACACAATGGCCCTGATTTACTATACCTCCCAAATCTACTCCAGCAGTGTCTTAAAATAACTCCCAGTTAAAGGCAATTACAACTTCAGCTCTCACCCACTCGAGTAAAATAGCACACTTGCGAGCTCTATTTGCCTGTGAAGATGCCTCTCAGGTTAGGTGTTGATGTTGGCTGGGATTGAACTTGCAGTTGTATGCAAGTTCATTGCCAAAAAAAAAAAAAAAACATTTCCACCCCTCTCTCTAATTGTAACAGCCTTAGCCCCAGGGGACGTCTGAATAGAAAAAAAAAGTTTCTCTTTTTTTTTTTCAGGAGCAGTGGTTTTAAATAATGGTTAAAGTGAAAAAAAATATATTCCTTTAACCACTTCAGCCCCGGAAGGAATTCACGCTTTAGGACCTGAGCACTTTTTGCGATTTGGCACTGCGTTGCTTTAAAAAGTGAAATTGGTAATAAATTTTGGTGACGAGGACTTTTTTTTTTTCTCTTTGAAAAAAAAAGATAAGTCTGCAGGGGACCCCGATTCCGACAATGTTAATCTCTCTCCCCACCTTTACAAAAAAAAAAAAAAAACCGTTACTTGAACGTATGTTGACGTTCAAGTTAGGGTCGGTTGTAGTTGTGGATTGGACTCTCCGTAGAAGTGTCCGTTTATCTCGAGCGTTCACACGATAAAATGAGCTCACCCACTCTCGACTTCAACATTAACGGAAATTGACCCTCAATAAAATTCTGTGACGACCTCATCTAAACCCTCCATATCATTTAGTCCC
>BLSH010103942.1:71530-83741 GCA_018402905.1 Glandirana rugosa | reverse complement strand
TGTATAAGAGACAGGCTGAAGAGGCATGGTGATTTTTTTGACGTTTCACATTTTTTGGCACAATATATTTGGAAATAAACTGAGTTGTCCTTTTGACAAGTTATTTCTTGCACACAGCATAGGCGTAATTATAATTACACCCCAAAACACATTCTGCCATGTCTTCTGATTATGGGGATACCACATGTGTGAGAATTTTTCACAGCCTTGATGCATAGAGGGACCCAGAGTCCAAGGAGCACCTTTGGGCTTTCAAAGAGCATAAATTACGCATCTATGTACCTTCCAGACTACCTAACACATTTTTGGAGGCCCTGGAGCACCAGGACAGTAGAAATACCTACATTTTACAAATCAAACACTCCAATGTATTTTCTTAAAGGCATAGTGAGTCTTTTGAAAATGAAAATATATATTTTTTAAACAAAGGTGTCAGTTAATAATATATTTCTAACACACATGATAGGCATACTTAGAATTACACTCCAAAACACATTCAGTTACTCGTCCCGTGTGAGTCTTTCTCACTGCCTAGCCTTCAGGCATTTTAGATGGATAAATTACGCATCTAATTTCCTGAATACCTATTACATTTTTGGAGGCCCTGGAGCATCAGGACAGTGGAAACACCCACAAAATGATCACATTTTGGAAAGCAAATACCCCAAGATATTTTTACAAGGTATGGAGAGTCTTTAAAGACTTTGTTTTTTGCCACAAATTTTTGGAAAATGCATAAAGAAAATGAAAAGTAATTTTTTACACAAACTTGTCAATTTAATAGGATATTTCTCACACACAACATGGGCATACTTAGAATTACACCCCAAAACACATACTGCCACTGCTTCTGAGTATGGTGAGACCATATGTGTGAGACTTTTTCACTTTTTGGACTGATTATATACTGGAAATTCTTGTGTTTCACAAATAAACCAATTGTACCAAAATCAATGTACTGTAATGGTCGTCTCTATATGAGTGGAATATAACTTAATGCAGCATCACCTATAGCAAGCCCAGTTCCTCTTAGCCAAGCAAGCTTAGCCTACTGGTGCATAGCAACCCCTAGGAATGTCATGTTCACTGACCAAGAAGTACAGGAGCCTGAAAAAAATGGAACAAAGAGTCCCTGTGGTTCCAGGAGTGCAGTTGTCCACAGGGGATTGCTGGGACTGGTGTCTCACAGGAACATAGTCAGTCGGGAGCGCAGAAGGGTCAGTTCAGGCTGCACTGGTCTGGTGACACTGGGGACTAGTGTGCTGCAATCAGGGACACTGTTGCTGGCTTACACTGGTGTGGTGACATTGCGCCTCGTGTGAAGGGTAATCAGGGAGGGTGACCGGGGATAATATGACTGGTGTGGCGATGATCAAAGATTCTGCAACGAGTGTGGTGGTAATTAGGAAGAATATAAGTTAACTATGAATACTCACGCTCTGTCATGTACCTGGTGGTGGAGTCTGGCTTATGCAGTAGGCAACCTCTCTTACGGCCCTGGTTCCAGAACCCCTGATAGAGCAGACAGGGAGCACTGGAGCACAGGGGGGCAGCAGGGCTGGTTTAGACACAGGTGATGGCAAGACGTAGTCCGATAGCCCGTGCTAGGCAGAAGAGTAGTGATGCAGGCCGGGTCAGTAACTGGCGGGCAAAGCAATACAGAAGGAGCAGGCAATCGGGTGGTCAGGTGCAGGCAGGGTCATCAACAGGCGGGCAGGCAGAAGTACACGAGGAGCAGGCAGAGGGGTGGTCGTAGGCAAGCCAGGGGTCGGTGCAGGCAGAGTTCAATCAGGAAGCGGGTTCAGGCCGGGTCACAGGAAACAGGAAGCTCAGAACGGGTCACTCAGGAACACAGTAACGCTGTAGAACGGACAGCACTTGCTACAGGAAGCACTCTGTTTAAATAGAGCTGCCCGGCACCGCCTCCTCCAGGAGCGCGAGGAAACAACATTCTCCTAACATTGCCCCCCCCAAGGGGCAGCCCCCGGATGCCCAACCGGGCCCTTAAGTCTGGGTGTCTTCTCCAGAAACATTTAACAAGCTCCTTAGCATGGATGTGGTCTTCAGGCTCCCATGAGCTCTCTTCGGGACCGTATCCTTTCCATTTGATCAGGAACTGGGTGGACCCCCCTATTCTTCTACAATCGAGGATGGCCTCCACTTCAAACTCCTCTTGGCCATCCACAAGGATTGGTTCTGGCGGGGCTGACTTCCAACTTGGGAAGGGATCCTGTGTTGCGGGTTTTAACAAGGTGACATGAAACACCAGATGTACTCGTAGAGACGGAGGGAGGTCCAAATCGTATGCCACCCTGTTGATTTTCCTTTTCACAGGAAAGGGGCCAATGAACCGAGGACCAAGCTTCTTGGACGGGCATGCTAGCTTCAAATTCTTGGTTGCCAACCATACTCGATCACCAGGTTGCAGGTCTAATTCCCCATCCCTTCCCTTGTCAAATGCCCTCTTGTTGCACTCCTGTGTCCGGGCCAAGGTTTCCTGTAATAACTTGCTATTCCTTGTCAGGAATTCTATGGTTCTTTGTACAGCAGGCACCACACTTTCCGGGATCAGGTTAGGGATAAATGTAGGGTGGTACCCCAGGTTCGACCAGAATGGGGACTGCTTGGTGGCAGAATGTTCAGTGTTGTTATAAGAGAATTCAGTCATGGGCAGCAGGGAGACCCAGTCGTCTTGAGCAAAAGAAGTGTAGCACCAAATGTATTGCTCCAGGGTCTGGTTGGTCCTCTCCGTCTGATCATTTGTCTGGGGGTGATAGGCAGAGGAGAAGGCTAATTAGATCTTTAGTGCGGAACACAAGACCTTCCAGACCCGGGAGGTGAACTGTACCCCACGATCCGAGACAATGCTGACAGGCAGCCCATGCAACCGAACTATTTCCTTAATGAATGTCCCAGCGTTCTCAGTTGCGGTGGGGTGCCCTTCATTGGGATGAAGTGGGCCATTTTGGTCAGACGGTCCACGATGACAAAGATGGTGTTGAATCCCTCGGATGGGGGTAGCTCCACAATAAAGTCCATCGATATATGGGACCATGGTCGCTCCGGGATGGGAAGCGGGTTTAGCAGACCTAATGCTTTTGCCCTACTGGTCTTGTGTTGGGCACAGACCAGACAGGCGCTGACATATTTCCGACAGTCCGTGTCAGCGGAAGGCCACCAAAAGGAGCGCGACAGCAGCTCCGCAGTCTTGCGACCGCCAAAGTGTCTGGCCAGTCGGTGGTCGTGGCAGAGTTCCAACACAGTTAGACGTTGCTGCTCCGGGACGTAGAGTTTATTTTGGAACCACCATAGCCCATCCTTCATTACCAGTCTAGGGTCAGGGGACACGGTTGATCCGGCCAGGGATCGTTCGACCTGAGACAATAGTTCTTCCTGCATCAACAAGAAACTCCGGGAAGGGAGGATGGTGTCCGGCGGTGTGGATTCGCCAGGCTCACTAAACATCCTGGACAGGGCGTCCGGTTTTATGGTTTTCGACCCAGGCCTGTATGTAATATGCAAGCTGAAGTGGGAAAAGAACAGAGCCCATCGTGCCTGGCGTGGCTTTAGCCTTTTTGTTGGCTTTAGCCTCTTTGCTGTACGCAGGTATTCTAAATTCTTATGGTCCGTGAAGACCATGACAGGGTGTAGAGCTCCCTCCAGCAAGTACCGCCATTCCTCCAGGGCGGACTTGATCGCCAGGAGTTCCCGGTCTCCCACATCATAATTTTTCTCTGGTGCCGTGAGTTTGCGGGAGAAAAAGGCGATAGGGTGGACCTCATCTCTGAGATAGGACTGCACCCACCGCTGTTTCAGAGGCATCCGCCACCAGTATGTAGGGCAGAGCCGAATTGGGGTGCTTAAGAACAGGTGCCCTAGTGAATAGTCTCTTAAGTTTCAGGAAGGCCATTTGGGCCTCAGGGGACCAATGGAAGCGGATGCCCTGTTTTAAGAATTGGGTGATGGGAGAAATCACAGCAGAAAATCCCCTAATAAACTTTCTATAAAAGTTGGCGAAGCCTACAAACCGCTGGACCCCTTGTCTGTCAACGGGAGCTGGTCAATCCACAATTGCTGAGACTTTCTGGGGATCCATGGTGACCCCGGTGACTGAGATGTTGAACCCCAGGAAAGAGATAGTAGAGCACTCAAAGGAACATTTCTCAGCCTTCACTGCACCCGACATGCCTGCGGTGTTCCTCCAGGGAGACTGAAAAAATGAGGATGTCATCTAGGTAGATGATGACAAGTTGGTCTAAATAGTCATGGAACACATCATTCTCCGGGTGCTGGAATGTGGCCGGAGCATTGCAGAGCCCGAAGGGCATCACTAGGTATTCATAGTGCCCGAAGCGTGTCTGGAAAGTGGTTTTCCATTCGTCACCCTCTCGGATGCGAATTAAGTTATAGGCTCCGCGGAGGTCCAGTTTGGTGAATACAGCAGCCGTGCAAAGCCTTCTGGGACCAGTGGCAGAGGATATAGATTTTTAACAGTGATTTTATTGAGGTCCCGATAATCTATGCAGGGTCTGAGAGTATGATCTTTCTTCTCCACAAAGAATATTCCAGCCCCTGCAGGGGACATCGAGGGCCGGATGAACCCTTTTGTTAAGTTCTCATCAAGGTACTCCTTGAGGGCTTTCAGTTCCAGTTCAGAGAGCGGGTATATTCGGCCAAACGGTACTTCTGCCCCAGGCAACAGTTCTATGGGGCAGCCGTACGACCGATGCGGAGGGAGAGTATCTGCCCCCTTCCTACTGAACACATCCAAGAACTCATGATACACGGATGGTACAGCAAGATGGGCTTCCAGGTCAGGATCAGAGTTCAGACTAAGTACTGGAACGGAGCATTCCGGAGCCGGTGGCGGACAATTGTCTCGGCAGTATAGGGAGAGGAACTGAACTTCCCCAGTAGACCAATCAACGGTGGGGCAGTGTGCCCGAAGCCACGGCAGACCCAGAATGACTGGGGTAAGAGGGGATGTTATAGCATCCAAAGATAGGTGCTCCAGGTGGCCGCCTGAAGTCCGGGTCAGAAGAGGCACTGTCTCATGGGTGATGGTCCCCGAGCTAATGGTGGACTCATCAGCCAAGCGGATGGCCATCCGATGGGCTTTAGGCCTGAACGGAATCCGATGTTGGGCTGCAAAAGCCAGATCAACAAAGCAGCTACAGGCTCCGGAGTCCAGAATGGCTGAGACCTGGATATTCCTGTCACGGAGCTGAAGATGCAGAGGCAGGACTAGATGGTGGGAAGCGTCCGGTAAGGATAGGAGCTCTCCTTAAGTAGAGGGGGAGCTGTGTCCATGCTTGGTCGGACAGGACTTGACTAAATGTCCGGTGCCACTGCAATAGAGGCAGAGGCTATAGGCTAGCCGTCGGTGTCTCTCTTCAGGGGAGAGAGAAGGACGTAGCGGTCCGGGTTGCGCCCGGACCGGGCGATTAAAACTTGTGGCTTTTTCGGCTCTACGTTCCCGCAGACGTCGGTCGACCTGGATGGCCAGGTCGGTCAGGGCTTCCAGAGTCGGGGGAACACCAACGCAAGCCAGCTCATCCTTGAGCGGCTCCGAGAGCCCCAATCTGAACTGATGGCGGAGCGCTGCATCGTTCCAGGATGTATCTGCGCTCCAGCGCCAGAACTCCGCTACGTAGTCCTCTGCTGCTTGGTGTCCCTGCTGGAGCATGTGAAGCGCTGCTTCAGCGGTGGCGGACCGATGGGGGTCCTCATACAACCGAGCCATGGCCTGGAAGAAAAGGGCAAGGTTGATGGTTTCAGGAGCCCAAGTTCCAGCAGCCGATGAACCCAGGCTTGTGGCTCATCCCGGAGTAGTGAGATGACCAGACCCACTTTAGTAGCCTCCAGTGAGAACGTGTGGGGTTGCAGGAGGAAGTACAATTCGCATGCATTGCGAAAAGCCCGAAACCTCTGGCGGTCCCCCGTAAACCGCTCGGGCAAAGGCACCTCGGGCTCCCCAGGTAAAGTCAGTATAGTGCTGGAAGAAGTTGACACAGAGAGCTCCTGAACCCGGTTTTATACCGGACGTATTCTCCTTGCAAGTCCTTCACTGCCTGGGTGAGCCCGGCGAGGTGCAAGCTGAGATCCTCCATAGGAGAGGGCCACTGCGCAGACTCGGATTGGCTGTCTGTTGCTGTCACATACCTGGTGGTGCAGTCTGGCTTATGCAGTAGGCAACCTTTCTTACGGCCCTGGTTCTAGAACCCCTGATAGAGCAGACAGGGAGCGCTGGAGCACAGGGGGGCGCGAGGGCTGGTTTAGACACAGGTGATGGCAAGACGTAGTCCGATAGCCTGTGCTAGGCAGAAGAGTAGTGATGCAGGCCGGGTCAGTAACTGGCGGGCAAAGCAATACAGAAGGATCAGGCAATCGGGTGGTCAGGTGCAGGCAGGGTCGTCAACAGGCGGGCAGGCAGAAGTACACGAGGAGCAGGCAGAAGGGTGGTCGTAGGCAAACCAGGGGTCGGTGCAGGCAGAGTTCAATCAGAAAGCGGGTTCAGGCCGGGTCACAGGAAACAGGAAGCTCAGAACGGGTCATTCAGGAACACAGTAACGCTGTAGAACGGACAGCACTTGCTACAGGAAGCACGCTGTTTAAATAGAGCTGCCCGACACCGCCTCCTCCAGGAGCGTGAGGAAACAACAACAAAATGCAAACAAGTCCTCAGCACAATCTTCTCCTAACACGCTCTATGGTGAAACTAAAATACACCTTGTATTTAAATCATAAATCCAGTATTTCATGTAAAAAGAATATTTAATCTTTGTCTTCTCTTCTTGCAGGTAAATTTAATTAATAGATAACACTGAACTTTAATCCTGTTAAACCAGCCATAGACGGATCGAAATCCAGCCGGTTCAGCAGGAACGGACTGAATTTCAATCCATCTATAGGCAGGCTGCTTGTACTGAAGTTAAAAATTGCATAAGGCTGGATACATATTGGACAGAAGCATTGTCAGTCTTGGGAGAGGGGAGTTATAGATGTACTAGCAGACAACAAATTGAAGCCAAACTTTAGTACCTTCATAAAGAACTCAAGCTCCTCCAAGGAGCCCCTCCACACCACCAGCACATCATCAATGTAGCGGATCAAAGTCAACACATGCTCAATATATTCTCCTGTCATCATCCTAGGGATGGAGGTATATCAGGACTCAACATTGATACCGATGAGAAGACACCAGTGTTGCCAACCATTCATAAATTTACCTTGCAGCCCGCAAATTTCAACCCATTTACGGGCTGCCCATAAATGCCCATTATGGACAGCGGCCGCCCATGAAAATATGGCTGCGAGCCCACATTGGAACTGCGCATGCATGGATGTAGCTAAATACAGAGCAATCGTAGATGAAAACCTGTTAGAGTCTGCAAAAGACTTGAGACTGGGGCAGAGGTTCACCTTCCAGTAGTGAATAGTATAAAGTGCAGCGCTATAAATAATTTTCATAAACAAGAAAGTCCATAGAGTAAAAGAATCCAGAAGAATAATAGTCCCCTCAGTGAGGTATGTGCAGGCAGATACAGTGTGTATAACGGTAGTTTAAGGATCCCATCCACCACTGACAGCACAAGCCGCTCACCTCACTGATCCGACCCGTATGGATCACACAGTCTTATCAACCTCCAATCCACCGGTGACATCACTGTCTGCATGCAGTGTGAATATTTCCTAAACCAGGGGTTGGGAACCCGCCGATCACAGTCCACCTGTCAACTGCAGGCAGGTGACAGGTAGACTGCAAACAGGTTCCTGCACCACAGACCACTGCCTTCTACGTGCCAGTCCTTTCTCCTGCCACGCCTTCTGTGTCCTGCTCCTTCTCTGTCCCTCCCAGCCCCCAGCCTCCTCAACCGCTGTGATCAGTGAACACCGGAGACCGGGAGGAAGCAAAGCTCAGGATGGAGGGTGAAAGGAGGAGCCGGTCAAATTAACTTTTTATGTTAAACCGTCCGCAGGTGATTGGTTGCTAGGACACAGGGTGGTCCTAAGCAACCAATGACCAGCTTACTAATATGAAAAGTCACTCTGCAAGCTCCCACCCTCTGTCCAGAACTGTGCTGCCTCCCGGTCTCCGCTGTGGAAACAGGTAGGAGACTATGCTATGGGAGGCAGAGCTTACTACCGTAGGGGAAAGGGGGGGGGCAGAAGACACCACTGTGTGTGTGTGTGGGGGGGGGGCGATGTGAAGGGGCAGAGGACACTGTTATGGGCAGGGTCATCCCCATAGCTGTGTCCTCTACCACACTTCACATTGATGCCCCCCATCCCCCTGAACCCTGCATTCTGAGCCTAACAAACTCCTGATCCCTGCATTCTGGGCGCAACGCACTCTTGAACCCTGCATTCTGAGCACAACGCACTCCTGAACCCTGCATTCTGAGTGCAGTGCGAGGACAATGCACTCCCAAACCCTGCATTCTAAGGGCAACGCACTCCTGAACCCTGAATTCTGAGGGCAACGCACTCCTGAACCCTACATTCTTAGGGCAATGCACTCCTGATCCCTGCATTCTGAGCACAGCCCACTCCTTATCCCTGCATTCTGAGCACAGCCCACTCCTGATCCCTGCATTCGGAGCACAGCCCACTCCTGATCCCTGCATTCGGAGCACAGCCCACTCCTGATCTTCGCATGCTGAGCATAAAGCACATGTAAACCCTGCATTCTCTGGATAACACACCCCTAAACTCTGCACTTTCTTGTACTACTTATTTTTGTTCTGAGTAAAAATATTTTATCAAAAGGGGTAGGTCTTACTGTCTTTTTTTGGGGGGGGGGGGCACAATGCCCGGTGATCTTTGACTTCATCATCACTTGTTCAAGTAGATCTCCATGCTTCGAAGGTTGTCTACCCCTGTCCTAAACCATGCAAGTTTAGGAGATATTCACTGTACCTATAGGTAAGTCTTACTATAGGCTTACCTGTAGGTACAAGATTAAAAAAAAGTGATTACTTCCACTTTATCTCCTTCCCCCATTTGCTTTTTTTCCCTTCTGTTTTATCCTTTCCTCTTCTCACTTTCCCCACTCCCCTTCCTTACCTTGAATGCCTCTCTGGATTGCTTTTTTCCCCCCTCTCTTTGTCATGCTCTCTTCCCTCTGTCTTTTCTATTCATCTTTTCCTTCCGCCTTGCTCTCCTGTCCTTCCTTCCAGCCCCTTCTTCCTTTCTCCCTTCATTGTTTTCCCTCCTAGTTCTTTTCTTATCTTCTTTCCCTCCACCCCTCAGTGATGTTAAGAAGCCTGAGGGCCAGTTCACAGCACATGCAGTCCAGCGCGTTTTATTTCTGCATTAAAAATGCATGTAAAGTAGGTTATATGGTTTTCAATGGCATAGTTCACACCAGTGTTGGATGGCAACATGGTTTAATATCATAGTTCTGGAGTGTCACTGATATGGCAGGCCGGAGTTGGAATTTACAAGTGGCCTAATCACTGTGTGGTAAAGAAAGCCATCTGGCATAGTTGGAATTCACAAGTTGACCCAGTGGGGTGTTGGTAATAAGGAGTCAAGAATGAATGGCCATATCCTTCCAGGAAGTATCAATACACCCCCTGCGATGAGGTATAGTGGTAGAGAAAGCCAGAGGAGATCTCCTGGGGAGGTGCAAATTAACATTTCCTGATTCCCTGACATCAAAGGGGACCATCTGACCACTAATGATGGTGGGTCAGCTGTGAGTGATAAATGGACATATACTGCCTCTAGTGGACAATCCAATCATACGTCCGAGAGACAGACTCAAGGACAGGAAGTCTGTCACCATTGGACAGAATGCAGAAGTAGGCTGGCGCTGGGTGGGGTGTATGTAGATGATGCATGAATGGGTTTAAAAGCCTGCGCCTCGTGATGGCCTCGCTCTTATCCTCTTCTCCTCTTCCATTAGGCCAGCCAGAACAACATTTCGAGGACAGCCTAAGTATCACCTTATGCTATTTATGTTATAGGCTGTATACTCTATATTTTCTTAGTGTTTTATGTTAGCATTTCTACTTTCTGTATAATAAATGAAATCCTTGCTTTATTAAAGCAGAGTGATTGATTATGTATATATAAGCTAACCTTATTATCGTACCATTATCGTTACTGTTATCAGAGTTTTAGTAGGTTAACGAATTATAGGAATAGACAATTAATATATAGTTACAAATAAACTTGGGGAAACCATAACCACCCCATTTTTATTTCAACCAGTGTTTGCAGTTCCAGTGTGTTCCAGTTCCAGAAAAAAAGTAGAACATGCTGCATTTTTTCTGCACTGGACTGTACTGGAACGCTGTAAAAAGCATCAAAAACGCACTGGAACGCAGCTAAATACACCAAAAATGCACTGGAACACACATGTCCTTATTTAGGGCCAGTTCACACCAGATGCGGTGCAGTACATTTTTTTTATGCATGAAAAACGCAAAGAAATTGATCACATTAATGCCAATGTTCACACCACTGCAGTCCGTTCCAGTGCGTTTCAGAAAAAAAAATGTGGTCATGCTGCATTTTTTATGTACAGAACTCTACTAGACTGCAGTAAAACTTATCAAAAATGCATCGGAACGTACCAAAAATGCACCGGAAAGCTTAAAAATGCATCGGAGCGTACCAAAAATGCAACGGAAAGCATAAAAACGCACTGGAACTGGCCCTTGAGGTTAAGAAAAAAGAGGGGGGAAAAATACACTGGACTGCATGAAAAACGTGTCAAAAACGTGCATGCGGAAGAGCACCTGGAACGCATCCGGACTGTGTTTCTATGGTGTGAATTGGCCCTTAGGGCACTTTCACACTGGGGCGGTGGGGCGTTAGCAGTAAATCTGCGCTAGTTTTAGCAGGGATTTACTGATGTTATAGCAGGGCTACGACGGCGGGAGTGATGCGCTTTTAACCCCCACAAGGGGTTAAAAGTGCCGGCGCTCCACACTTCCTAGGCAGTGTGCAGCCATTTCGGAAGCACTGCTCCATTGTTTTCAATGGGCAGGGGCGGTAGAGGAGTGGTATATCACCGCTCACTGCACCACCCCAAAGATGCTGCTTGCAGGACTTTTTGTAACGTCCCGCAAGCTCACCGCCCCAGTGTGAAAGCACTCCTGCTTTCACATTGGGGTGGATTGGGCTGGATTTTTGAGGGGCTTTACAGGCGCTATCTTTAGCGTAAAGTGCCTCAGTGTGAAAGGGGTCTTAAGGTTAAGAAAAAAAGAGGGGGGAAAATGCACTGGACTACATCAAAAATGCACCAAAAACGCATAAAAAACGCACTGTAACACATCAAAAACGTGTCAAAAATGCGCATGCAGAAAAGCATCTGGAATGCATTCCGGACTGCGTTTCCATGGCAACAGTCCCTCAATCTCCTGGTTACCTCAAATGCCCTTTACGTAAACAAAAGAAGAAAATCGAATTGTATCTTTTATTTATGTACTATTAATACACTAAAAGCCTCAGACGATTTCTTTAGATCATTGAATTGTAGTGCTATGTAAAAAACAAATGAAAAAAACGTATGCATAAAAACCCATATTCTTTCTCTCACCAAATTAAGGAAATGGATATAGATTTACACACCGATGAATAATTTATTTAAATGAACCAATGATGCATGACAACCCTTTAGTGCCTACACGCAAATTTGTGTGGAGTCATAAAAAGTAATCACCTGACTACGTCGTAGAGGTTTAAAGCTGAACTCCAGGTTCCTAGCCAATTTTTGACCCTCAGTTCCCTTCCCAATCACAATAAAAATTCTTTTAAACTTTTTTTATAAAAAAAAACCTAACTTTTTTGATGATTTTATTATATGTTATGCCATCAGTTCCTTTTTTTTCATTCTTGCTTGCCTGGGCGCTGTGGGAAGAATCTAGGCAGGAATTTGTTTAATAATGGCCATACAGGCAGTGCTCAAAGCTTATCCTTGACTTGAGTTTAGTTAACCACTTAAGGACAAGGGATTTTTTTAACATTTGTTGTTTACAAGTATAAATTAGTATTTTTTGCTAGAAAATTACTTAGAACCCCCAAACATTATATACAGTATTTTTTTTAGCGGAGACCCTAGAGCAGTGGTTCTCAACTCCGGTCCTCGGGACCCACCAACAGGCCAGATTTTAAGTATTACCTTGGGGAGATGCAGACTAGATCACTGCAATCACTGAGCAGCAAATGATATCAGTGTCGCGGGTCCGTTCGTTCTTAC
>BLSH010103942.1:0-11147 GCA_018402905.1 Glandirana rugosa | reverse complement strand
AAAATTTGCTCTCTTAAAATTAAGTGTTTTTATCTTTCCCATTTGTGTTTGTTGCTTGCAGCTTACATTAAATGAAATCATGTTATGGTCACTGTTACCCAGATGTTCTTTTATATGAATATTAGTAATAAGCTCTGCATGGTTTGAGATTACCAGGTCCAACAAAGCATCATTCCTAGTTGGGGCCTCAATAAACTGGACCATAAAATTGTCCTGTAATAGGTCTATAAATTTTTGCCCTTTAGCTGTCCCGGCAGTACCATTACTCCAGTTAATTTCCGGGTAGTTAAAATCCCCCATTATTATCACTGTCCCAGCCCTTGCAGCTCTTTCTATCTGTGCAAGGAGCAGAGTCTCCACCTCCTCTTTAACACTGGGAGGTCTATAACAAACTCCAATGATAACCTTTGTAGTGCACACACCCATATGCAGATCTACCCATAATGCTTCAGACTCATCACACTCTCCATCAACTAAGTCCTCATTCACACTCGCTTTGAGATCACTTCTCACATAGAGACAGACACCACCACCCTTCCGTTTTACCCTGTCTTTCCGAAAGAGAGCATAGCCAGGAATATTAATAGCCCAGTCATGTGAAGAATGAAGCCAAGATTCAGCTATACCAATCAAATCATAGTTTTCCTCATGCACCAGAGCTTCTAGCTCACCTATTTTGCTTGGCAGACTCCTGGCATTGGTGAACAAACACTTTAATTCACTGTCACATTTTGCACATGTATCTTGCATATTTTTAATTTTAGCACAAACAGTATCATTTCCAATGGTTGATTGTAACGTGGGAACCTTCATATCATCTTTCTTTGCCCTCCCCCCATCTTTCCCCATTCCACCCACCAATAGCGGCTGACCCCTGTCTGACCTGTCTACCCCATTATAATCGAATGCACCCTCCCCCCTCAATCCTAGTTTAAATACTCCTCCAGCCTTCCCATAAACCTCTCCCCTAGCACGACAGACCCCCTTCCATTTAGGTGCAGACCATCTTTAGCATATAGGTTGCACCTCAATGAAAAGTCAGCCCAGTGCTCTAAAAACCCAAAGCCCTCCTCCTTACACCAGGTCTTTAGCCATGCATTCAGGGCTCTAATCTCCCCCTCTCTTTCCTGTGTTGCGCATGGCATAGGCAATATTTCAGAGAATATTGCCTTGGAGGTCACGCACTCAGCTCCATAGCATTGCAGGGCGGAAGCAACGCCAAACGTCACTTCCGCCCAAAGCTCTTAAAGGAGACTTTTTTTTTTTAATTGTCTTTTTTTTAATTACATGTAAGTGTAGATATGAGGTATCTGTACCTCTCTGTCTCCAGCCCCCTTACTGTTAAACCTGCAAGACAAAATAAAATACAGCTCTAAACCCAACACAGAGGATGATATTGCCAACATGTGTATGCTTTACAGACAACAGTAAACTATTTACATTGGTCTCTTACATTCTTTTCTTCCTCCTACACTCATACAGACGTATACAGTATACGCACACCAAGACCATCCTAGGCGAAATAACCCTACAAAAACACTTCAAACTATTTTGTACTTTACAGAGTCCATTAGAAAACAGCATAGAAAAAGGCTACATAGTTTTTTATGACCGCTGCTTAACCACTTCCGGACCGCCCGCCGTTATTATACGGTGGTAGTTTGCCATTGAATACTGATCCTATGGTAGCAGATAGCTACCATAACCCGGTAATTTTTAAAACGGTGGGCTGTCCTCTTTCTGATAAAAGTCATCTCTGTGGCTGATTCACAAGGAGATCACTTTTATCGGGAGCGGGAGAGTGCCCCCCACCGCGCTCCGGTCATCTCCGCCGCTTACCGGCAGTAGAGACAATCCGATCCTGTCACTCCACAGGCTGGATGCTGACAGACGGTAAGATGGCCCCCACTCAGCACAATAACATTGCAGGGCGGAAGCGACATCAAACTTCACTACCGCCCAAAGCTCTTAAAGGTGAGTTTTTTTTCCCCAAGTGTCATTTTTTTAATTGCATTTAAGTGTAAATATGAGATCTGAGGTCTTTTTGACCCCAGATCTCATATATAAGAGGCCCTGTAATGCTTTTTTACATTACAAGGAATGTTTACATTTCTTGTAATAGGAATAAAAGTGATCAAAAATGTTTTTTTTTAAAAAAGGACATTGTAAAAAGAAATAAGAAAAAAAAATTTAAAGTACCCCATCCCGCCGACCTCGCATTCAGAAGTGAACGCATACGTAAGTCACGCCCGCATAGGAAAACGGTGTCCAATCTACACATGTGAGGTATCGCTGCGATCATTAGAGCGAGAGCAATAATTCTACTGGTAACCTGTAGAAATTTTTAAACGTCGATGATGGAGATTTTTAAGTGCCAACGTTTTCCAAAAAAATCACGCTTTAAGACCGCTGCGCAAATACGGTGCGACAAAGTATTGCAACAACCACCATATTATTCTCTAGGATGTTCGAAAATATATAAACATAATGTTTGGGGGTTCTAAGTAGTTTTATAGCAAAAAAAAATTATTTTAACTTGTAAACACCGAATCTCAAAAAGAAGCTCGGTCCTAAAGTGGTTAATGAAGAAAAAAAAATGTTCTAAAGTTTCTAAATCTCCAAATCTAACCGCAAATGCCTGGTTCAGCTTATACACCATATTACATGTTGCACCCATATTAATTGAAATATTTATATTGATCTGATACATACAGGAATTTTAAACGCATAGTTTATGATATATAAAGCTTATGCAAATAATTATATTTGAAGCACTAGGATAAAGCCTTTTTTGACACATTACATTATATTATATTATATTTGCACATTGCACTTGTATCTTTCACATACACTGGGTATAGGAATTTAGAAACATCTAAAAGGAATTATTTTCCCTGACAGATTAGCACCTGTGAAAGGGGGCTAGCACGGTCAATAACCTTAGCATATATAACTCTGGCACATATTGGCACATTCACTTGATTATTACACACAGTGGTATAAGAACAATTATTTTAAAACGATTGAAAGACAGCGCCACCTCCCTCTATCCATTTTCTATCTCCTATACCCTACTTGGTAGGGTATACTGGGGAGGCAGCAGTCTTATATCTAAATAATTTTATCCTAAGCGTGGAAATATAGAATATATAAGATAGTAATGAAACAACGAATGCTGAAGAAATGCAGACAAGGTCTGGCATACTTCCTGGATCTGCTTATCCAGTCCTCCTATATCACTATATTGCTCAGTTGGCCATTCATCCACCTCAAACAAAGGCTAGCTAAACCCAAAAGCAAAATATAACCTCCACTCAGGAGGAGGAATGTGCTGCCTGGCTGCCAATCTGCTATAGACCGGGTGGGAAGGCGTTAAATACACAGATGAAACACATATACAGGAACTTTTTTACCTGACAAATGAGGTCTGCAGAATAGGGAGTGCCAGAGGCTAAAATCAGGATGAAAGCTTTTACTTCTACTGCTTGTATTTTTATAAAAAATACATTTAATAAAGTATTAATGACTACATTAACCTGGACGGAGCAGCTGTTGGGACCACTGCCTCCTAGGACCATGGGAGGGAGTGACATCCTGATCTTTTGGGCTTCATATTATGCACAATGTGTACTCTCTCCTGTTGCAGCTGCTGAGCTCATCATAGGAGACAGGGGAGAGTACACACTGGGCATCAGTGTTAACAACCGCCAGTATTGTTACTGGCAGCCAGTAAAAAACAAGCAATTTTCTCCTGCCAGTAAATGGAAAATGTTGCCAGTAAAAAATATGGCTGTGATGGTAGGCTCAGTCTGGAGCCGGCTGAGACCATCCCGAGTGCCTGCTACAGTGTGTTCGGGTGGCTCTAGCGGAGGCGGTGCCTGAGCATGTCCTATGATGTCATAGTGCAAGGGAGCCAAGCAGAGCGGCCAGAGCCTCGTGTGTGTGTCTGTGGTATGGAAGCAACGCAATCTGGGAGAGTGACCGTACTCAGGAGGGGACATATCATGTCAGTGAGGTGTCATCATCTGTGCTGCTGCACACTGCTGTCAGTGAGAGTGTGAGATTCAATTTAATGTGTGTGTCTGCCCATTCTAAATTATTGCCCTCCTAAGTCCTGTCCCTGAGCTGCTTAATTACTATATCGAAAAGAGAATAGGAAAATATGTGTTTTGCCTTACTATCTACCTTCAATCATATTGATATCTGCATTTTGTACTTGTTTGTAGCCTAAATACTGAAATTTTCACTTGAAACTGTAATTTTGTAACTTTTGGAAGTGCCAGTAAAAACTTGGCTGTGCCAGTAAATTTTTGGCGTTGTGTCAGCAAATTTCAGTCTGGTAGGTTGGCAACACTGCTGGGCATGTGTGGCCTTAATGAACAGGACAGAACTAATATACCCATATAAAAGAGCATAGTGTGTGTTTTTTTTTTGTAAAGCTGAACTTACGCTTTTACTACAGCCAAGACTTTTTACTTTGATTTTGGACACCACAGTGAAGGGTTAAAGATGAGTTTCTCCTGCCATGCAGGGCTCCATTATAAAGGTTTACTCTCCTGTCCCAGTAACAATAGCCGGCTGATCGATGGTGGTGTGCCCTGGGATAGTGGAATGAAATCTGGGGTTTACAGCCACTTGACTGCTGTATGGCTGATGTGGTGGCTAACCCATCCTACCACCTTAAAAACATCATACTAAACCAGCAAATACCTTTAATAACCATGCAACAACTTCTGGATTTTAAATGGCCATAGCAGCCCCTTTCTTAACAATCATAACAAATATTATAAACATCCTCATTTACATAACCCAACTTTTTTACCCAACTTATCAGACTGACTACGTCTCAGGTTAATGAAGGCAGGTTTTCTATCGCATCGGCTGCACCACCAACCACTTAAGCATCCTGCCTAGTCGCAGTTCCTCTGGCTCAGGGAGAAACTTTTACCATCTTCTCACCCAATGCAGCCCGATGACCGATAGTCCATTGCTCCATAATAGGGAAGGTGCCCATCCCGTTCCACTCCACATACTGAATTACTTAACATTCCGACCTTAAAGGACCCGAGACTCCTGCCAACTGCTACTTCTATACCACATCCTGAACATTACCACCCTGCAAAGCTTACCATACACGGAATAAAACCAGACCGAATCTGAAAATAAACATACCTGTAGAAATATAAGAATAGGGAGGGAGGGAGGGGAAATTTCTCCTTCTTGATGTCCGCTCTGCACTGCTCACCCACTCTCCGCCCAGTCACTAGACCCCCCCAGGACCACTCCCAGCCACACCTGGCTGCACCCCTAACCCCCTTATTGCCCCAATGAGGAAGCTCATGACTTGGTTAACTAAAGCAGACCCATTAAAGCCAGAGTAGCAACACCAGTCATGCAGGGCCCTGCACCTACAGTATGCTGCACTTCTGTTCCGGGCCTATTCTTTAACTATACCCTTCTCTATCCCACAAAAAAATGGCTTGAGGTATACTAAAAAAATATGTGTATCCTTACATCTACTTTACAGTCATGCTATATAGATATACTGTATATTATAGAGCAGTGGTTCTCAACTCCTGTCCTCGGGGCCCACTAACAGGCCAGGTTTGCAGGATAACTGAAATACATCACAGGTGATATCATTTGCTGCTCAGGGGGTCACGAGGACCGAAGTTGAGAACCACTGTTATAGAGCATGGGACCTGGACTGCTTTTCCACAATATATAAAAAGTAAACTGAACCCATGTAAGTGTGACTCCTACCTTTATTTCACTGTCCAGGAGCTGTGTCCTCTCCATTATCGCTTCTGTGGACATTTTAAGAACCGCTTGTCCATCTCCATCCTGCTAAAAATGAAAAGGAAACAATAATAAACCCACACACTATTAATTCCATGGATAGTTATTATTCCCAACACATTTCTTGTTACTCAGATTAAAGCCCAACTCCAGGAAAAACATTTAATTTTAGTTTCAGAAAGAGTAAGCAAGGGTCAAAATATCTAATAGACATTTATTGTCTGTCCCCGTCCCCCACCACCACCAGGGAGATTTTTCATCGGTTCCTGTTTTTTTAACAGGAAATGATCGAGAATCTTCACAAAGGGCATACCCTTTTAGAAGACAGACTTTCTAACCCTAACCCTTAATATACCAAAATAAAAAAGTTTAACTTTAATAATAAGATGCACAATGACAAGTAATAAGTCATAGCACATCAACACTGTCGTTTTAGGCACCACCAATGGTCTAACAAGTAACCTAAATAAATGAATTTCAGCTGGCTAATAAAGAACCGGATGAAATACGATACAGAGGTGTCCCTACTGGCCACATACCTCCCGACATCAGGAGCTGGGCAGAAAATTGTCAGCCAAACTGCATCTGCATCTGATCAAATGCAGCCGTATTCTGACGGGCAGTGGCTTCAGCTGTCAGAATACAATTACCACAGCAGGAGATTCCTTAGTCTGCGCTGTATAGAATGGATGGGGGAATCTGTTATATTATTTTCATTTAGCCTCCAAGTTGAACAAAAAGAATCTGTGTGTGTGCATTACCTGATTATCTCAAGTACCCCATAATAAGTGAACACATTTTGCAAGTTCCCTCCATTAAAGCGGTTGTATACCCTCTTTTTTTACCTTTACCTACAGGTAAGCCTATAATAAGGCTTACCTGTAGGTAAAATGAATATCTCCTAAACCTGCATAGTTTAGGAGATATTCGCCCTTCATGCAAACGCTGATGTCACGGTGCATGCGCTGTGAGGTCCCGGCGAAGGCCCAACGCATAGCACCGGACCTTGCCGGAAACCTTGCCGGAAAGACGGGCTCCAGCGAGCATGCGCGGGAGTGGCGTCTCGCGGCTCCGGCCACCCACAGCGCCGGAGCCGCGTACCCGGAAGGATCCCCCGAGGGCAGGGCTGGATTAACGTAGGGGCTATTGGAGCTGCAGCTCCAGGCCCCTACCTTAACCACTTCAATAGTTGGCACTTAAACCCCCTTCCTTCCCGGACCAATTTTCAGCTTTCAGCGCTGTTGCAGTTTGAATGACAATTGTGCGGTCATGCGACACTGTACCCATATGAAATTTTTATCATTTTTTTCCCACAAATAGAGCTTTCTTTTGGTCGTATTTAATCACCCCTGGGTTTTTTATTTTTTGCGCTATAAATTAAAAAAAGACTGAAAATTGTCAAAAACAATGCATTTTTCTTTGTTTCTGTTATACAATTTTGCAAATAAGTAATTTCTCTTCATAAATTTTGACCAAAAATGATACTGCTACATTTCTTTGGTAAAAATAACCCAAATCTGAGTTTATTTGGTGTTGGCGGACAGACAGATGTTTTGGGGACTGTGACAGATGTGACGGGGACAGACAGATGTTTTGTGTATGGTGACAGATGTGACGGGGACAGACAGATGTTTGGGGACTGTGACAGATGTGACGGGGACATACAGATGTTTTGGGGACTGTGACAGATGTTTTGTGTATGGTGACAGATTTGATGGGGGACATACAGATGTTTTGGGGACTGTTTTATGGGGACACTTATGTGTATGGGGACAGGGGTATCAGTGTGCTTGGTGCACTGTGTGGGGAGCGATCTGTGACAGCTCTCTGCATGAAATCATCATCATGCAGAGAGCTGTCATATTGCTGCAGATTCCCCCCTTCTCCCCCCCCTCTCACTGAGCTCGGCGGGGGGAGAACTGTCACAGAGACGTTCGTCTCTGTTTACAATGTGACGGCTGTGATTGGACACAGCCGTCACATCATCGGGAGGGCCAGTCACTGCGCCCATATCCCGATCTCTGCTCAGCTGGATCCTGTGATCATAATGATCACAGGATCCAGCCGCAGCGCGCCACGTGGCCACGCTGCGAGCTCCCAGTCTGCAGTACGTTCATACACGTCCTGTCAGAACGGGGAAGCTCCCACCTGGCCGTATATGTACAGTGGCCGGGTGGGAGGTGGTTAATATAGGCCCAGCTGCCCAAGAACTTCCCCCTGTCACCACGGCGCCGCCATTCTGCCCACCACTGCTCAGTGTCCACTGTTGTGAAAATTATTGTTTGCTAGAACCGGCAAGCATCGTAGCAACCAATCAAGTGCAAGCACAGGCCTCGGCAGAGGAGGAGGATGTGACTTCCTCAGCACCAGGTCCATGATGCTCTTAATCCAGCCCTGCCCGAGGGAACATGTTGGCTCCCTCTGTGGGGACCGAGCGGACCTGTCGGAGCTTCATTCTGAGGAAAGCATTTCATAATGAGCTAGTATGCGGTGCATACTAGCTTATTTTGCCTTTCACTTACAGGTTTTTGGTTTTTTTTCATGCTATACAACCACTTTAATACAAGTTTAAATGAGGTTCAAAATCAGATCCCCTGACAAAGCAAGTGGTCTAAAGCTGGTACCTTAAGGTGTTTTACACTAATGTGGAGATTGATACAATCTAGTTACAGTTTGGAGATGTCTATCAGCTATTTTATTTATTTATTTTATTTCAGGTGCTTATATAGTGCCGTCAATTTACGCAGCGCTTTACACATATATTATACATTCACATATTGGATAAAATATGTGATTGGATATGTGATTAAACAGTATCAAAAAGCGAGACTGACTAGACACGAGAGTAAGGGCCAGTTCACACCACACGCAGTCCAGTACGTTTTTATTCTGCATCAAAAATGCATGGAAAGTAGGTTATATGGTTTCCAATGGCATAGTTCACACCAGTGCAGTCAGTTCCAGTCAGTTCCAGCTCCAGAAAAAAAAGTAGAACATGCTGCATTTTTCATGCACTGAACTGTACTGGAACGCGGTAAAATGCATCAAAAATGCACTGGAATGCACCTACATGCACCAAAAACGCACTGGAATGCACCTACATGCACCAAAAATGCACTGGAATGCACATGTCCTAAGAAAAAAAGGGGGAAAAAACTGCACTGGACTGCATCAAAAACGCACCGGAACGGACCGGAAAAGCGTCAAAAACGCGCATGCAGAAAAGCATCCGGAACGCATCCGGACTGCGTTTCTATGGTGTCAAATGGCCCTGAATGGCAACACTAACTGGTGAGTAAGGATGGGCTTGGGCATGTTCACAGCTCCACATGCCCAATCCCGCCAGGAAGCTTACACTGCGCATCGCTAATCACAGGCAATGAGACATTTCCTGATGCGCGGCTGGAGTGATGGGGAAATGTCTCACTGCCTGTGATTAGCGCTGCGCAGTGTAAGCTTCCTGGCGGGATTGGGCATGTGGAGTTGCGAACACTCCCCAGCCCATCCTTACTGGTGACCTTTATTCATAAGTGAGTGGAACTGACACAAATCACTTTGGTGGAGGATATATGGGGTTTTGTTTGTTTTGGCTAATTACACCTGTTCATCACATGGCCTTGGACTTGAGTTAGCAATATATATATTTATAAAATTCTTTAATATGTATATATATATGTGTATATATATATATATATATATATGCTTTTTTTTTTGTACAAAGTTTTTATGGATATTTTTTCCATGTAATAAGACTATTAGACTATTATTGGTTGTGATTATTCACATGCTTTGCACACATTAATGCTTTACTGTGACATGTGCATGTTTTTGGATTGTATAAGATTTCACCACTTTTGTTTGATTATTGTATTTAAAGTAGCAGCATGGAAATAAGATTTGTTTATGTACTCAGGAGTGCAGCGATCACACATTTTATTTTAATATTTTGCCAAAACCTTGGGCAATAGATGGTGTTTTTGTGCCTTGAATTAAACTAGTTTAATTTATTTGTAAAAAAATTTGCATTTGAAAAACCATTGTGCAAATATTATGTGACATAAATTGGAAATACCGTTATTTTACTTCCCAGGATCTCTGCTTTAAGGCTACTTTCACAGTGGGGCGGTGGGGCAGTAGCGGTAAATCGCCGCTAGTTTCAGCGCACGATTTACCACTGTTATAGCGGCGCTATGGTGCCGCTATATAGGCGGGAGCGCGGAGCTTTTAACCCCTCACAAGGGGTTAAAAAGGGGTTAAAAGTGCCGGTGCACCGCACTTCTGAGGCGGTGTGCAGTCGCTTCAGAAGCAATGCCCATTGTTTTCACCTCCCCAAAGATGACAGCATACCGTGTCAGTGTGAGGCTGGGTTCACACTGCTGCGGTGCGAATTTTCAACGAATTTAATACGATTGTGATACAAGTTTTTTCAGTTCAGACACAAGTGCGATTTCTACATGTGTTGGTGCGAATCTACTGCAAAGCTGTAGCTGGAGTTGGAGGGGGAAGCTATCGCAGTGATGTGAATGGGAGATTGTATTTTCAATCCGTGTTCTGTTGTAGTCTATGGAGCTGAATTCGCAATGCACAGCATCGCACACGGATCAAACTCGCACAGGACCCTTTTTCTTCACGGATTAGATTCGCAACGCATCAATGTGAACTGCCCTGATAGAACACTATGTTATTGGAGATGACTTGCGAATTTAATCTATCGCAACGGCTTAAATTCGCAGTAGAGTTCGCAGCAGTGTGAACCCAGCCTGAAAGCACTCAGGGCTTTCACGTTGGGGTGGATTGGAGGGGATTTTTGAGGCGCTTTACAGGCGCTGTTTTTAGCTAAAAAGTGCCTGCAAAGCACCTCAGAGTGAAAGGGGTCTAAGAAAATATGTCATGTCTGGGGATTTTCTGTTATCTTCAGTCATCACCTTAAATGAATTTGAAAACAGGAGTGTAAAAACCAACTCACTCTGGCAGAGGAAGGATTAAACTGGTCAAGTTTACATTTTTTAAATTGATGCTAATATTACAGTGTGTATGCCTATAGAATAATGTTTGGGGGAGGAATTATTGGAAAATAAAGGCTGATCTTTAAAAAAATGGGGTAAAAGGGTGAATTTCTAAGCATGTGAGCAGCCACCTCAGGTCAGCAGACAGAAGTGGATCTCAAGTTTAAAACAAACTGTCTTTGGCAGAGAAAGGGTTAAACTGGCCACCTTTACATTTTTATAAATTGATGATAATATTACTGTGTGTATGTCTATAGAATAATGTTTGGGGGAGGAATTATTGTAAAATAAAGTCTGATCTTTAATAAAAATGGGGTAAAAGGATGAATTTCTAAGCGTGCG
>BLSH010103941.1:151454-161892 GCA_018402905.1 Glandirana rugosa | reverse complement strand
TGGCTCAGGGATGGATTTTAAGGGGAAAGCCACTCCAAATGTTATTACAAAACGCTGGGGGATTCCCCCCCGAACTCCAGACCCTTTCTGCACATGCAGCCTGGAGCTCAGAATGGGGGGGGGGGGCAAGTGAGGGCCTGCCCCCCTCCTGGAACAAATCAGGCCACATGCCTTTAACATGAGGCGGTGTGTGCTTTGGGGTGCCTCAGAGCCTCTTGTACCTATGTTGATGAGGACAAGGGCCTCTTCCCGGCAACCGTGGTGGTTGGGGGGGCTGATCGAAATGTGGAAGTGCCCATTAACAAGGGGGCCACCAGATCCTGGCCCCCTATGTGAATGGGTATTAGGTACATCATACCCATTCACCTAAAAAGTGTAAAAATGTATTTAAAAATGGAGACATTTTTTGTCCCATCTTTTATATTAAAGTGTCTCGCGATGTACATCCATGGTCAATAAGGATTGTCCCCCAGTTCGACTCAAAAGTATGTTCGAATTGAACATCAGGGGGGTTGCCGAATCCTGAACATTATGGTGTGCTGGTGGGAAATTTGAATGGCCCATAATGCAGTGAAATTGTGGGGGAATGCTGCCCGCTGATTGGCCAAAGCATGTACATGCGCTTTGGCCAATCACAGCATGCTCTGCTGTGAGAGCCATGATTGGCCAAAGGAAGGGTGCCTTTGGCCAATCATTGTTCAGCGGGTCTGAGTCCACGCCCACACTATATAAGGCCACTTACACAGAGGCCGAATATAGTGAAAACATTTGTGGAGATAGCAAAAGGGTAGGCAGTGGCATATATATGTACAGCATGGTATATATAATACACTGCATTCATTTCAGGGACTTATATAGCCCTGTCGCTTTACATATATATTGTACATTCACATCAGTCCCTACCCTCAAGGAGCTTACAATCTATGGTCCCTAACTCACATTCATACATATATTAGGGCCAATTTAAACAGGATCTAATTTACCTACCTGTCTTTGGAGTGTGGGAGGAAACCAGAGTACCTGGAGGAATCCCATGCAGACACAGGGAGAGCATGCAACCTCCAGGCAGGTAGTGTTGTGGTTGGGAATTGAACCAGTGACACATTTGCTCCCAGGCGAAAGTGCCAACCACTACACCACTGTGTAGACTATACACGCTGCATGCATGCTCAGAAAAGGGTCTGGCATAGATTTTAAGAGGAACTCCACGCCAAATTTTGGGAAAATGGCGTTGGGGTTCCCCCCACAATGCAAACCAGACCCCAAAGCACCCTCCCCATGTTGAGGGCATGTGGCCTGATAAGGTTCGGAGGGGGCGCACTCACTCGTCCCCACCCCCCTTCCATGCCAGGGCTGCATGCTCGCATAAGGGTCTGGTTTGGATTTTGGGGGGAGCCTAACGCCATTTTTTATAAATTTGGTGTGGGGTTCCCCTTAAAATCTATACCAGACCCAAAGAGCCTGGTATGGACTGGGGGGGACCCCAACGCAATGCTTTTTCAGTGATCTTTATCTATATTGCAGGGAACCAGCAATACATTCCAGCCATGACCCATTTTGAATAACAAATTTTCCTTTACATCACAGAGATCCATACTAAGGGGACCCGTCAAGCATGATATTTAAGCACTTACCACCCGCCCACCGCAGCGTGATGGCGGCAAAGTGGTTCGTTATCGCAAACCGCCCTCACCTGACGACAGCTGCGATGACTAACATTGTGAGCGTGCGCATGCTGCTGGAGGCACGCTCGCGTGCTCACTGTGTTCCGGGGGGGGCAGGGAGCGGGTAGGGCAGACTCGTTCGCCACTGGCTACCCGTAGTGGCCCCTCTGCAGTGAAAGAACGAAGGTCCATGTATGTAAACACGAATCTCCGTTCGGACAGAGGGGGAAGGGTGGTGATTACAGGCTTCCTGTATATGGAAGCCGTGATCACTCCCCTCCCCCTGGCAGCCCAGCCCCCATACAGTTAGAACTCCCCATAGGGAACACAGTTAACCCTCTCCAGGTTAACCCCTTCACTGCCAATGGCATTTCTACAGTAAGCAGTGCATTTTTAGACCACTGATCGCTGTATAAATGCCAATGGTCCAAAAAAATGTCTAAATGGTCCGACATGTCTGCCCCAATATTGCAGTGCTGCTAAAAATCGCAGATCGCCTCCATTGCTAGTAAAATTTTTTAAAAAATACAACTCCAGAAATTAATTTGCATCATCCCTAAACGCAGCAACTTTTGCGCGAACAAAACAATAAACGCCGATTGCGATTTTTTTTAACAAAGAAAGGAGGAAGAATATAAATCCGCCAAAAACAAGTAAATAGAATTATTTTTATTTTTTTTGCATTTGTATTTTAGCAAAAATTAAGAAAAACTGGTTATTTTGAAAAATTGTCGCTCTTTTTTTATTTAGAGCGGCGATAAGAAATGACAGAGGAGATCAAATATCACCAAAAGAAAGCTCTATTTGTGGGTAAAAAAGGACGCAAATTTTGTTCGGGTGCAACGTCGCACGACCGTGCAATTGTTAGTTAAAGCAACGCAGGGCCAAATCGCAAAAAGTGCTCGGGTCCTAAAGTGTGAATTCCTTCCGGGGCTGAAGTGGTTAAAGGAATATTTTTTTTTGTCACTTTAAGGCTACGTTCACACTATCCGACAAAAACTTTGATCCTACTTTGCTGTGCGATTTACGGTTCTACATAGGGTCAAAGTCAAACCGTTTTTTGTGAACAGGGATCCGACAATACCATGCGACTTATGCTCTGGGGATCTTTAAGGGGAACTCCACGCCCAATTTTTTTTTTTTAATGGCATGGGTCCCCCTCCAGGGCCTTACCATGCCCTTTGGTCTGGTACGGATTTTAAGGGGAACCCCCACGTCCATACCAGACCTTTATTCGAGCACGCAGCCCGGCAGGCCAGGAAAGGGGGTTTGGACGAGCGAGCGCCCCCCCCTGGACCATACCAGGCCACATGCCCTCAACATGGGGAGTATGGGTGCTTTGGGGCAGGGTGGGCTCTGCACCCACCCACCCCAAAGCACCTTGTCCCCATGTTGATGAGGACAAGGGCCTCTCCGCGACAAACCTTGCCGGTGGTTGTCGGGGTATGCGGGTGGGGACTTAACAGTATTGGGTACATCGTACCCCTACCCATTTACCCTTAAAGAAAGTGTACAAAGAAAACACACTACACAGGTTTTTAAAATATTTTATTAAATCAGCTCCAGCATCTTCTCCCCTCTCTTATCCCTCTCCGGTGTCTTCGGCTCTTTTGCGGGGGTCTTCTATCTTCTGAGGGGTCTTCTTTCTTCTCCTTCTCTGCGGCGTCTTCTGCTCTTTTGCCGGTCTTCTCCGCTGTCCCCTTCCCTCTGTTCTTCCTCTCTTCTTCTTCTTCCCATGTTGACACGATGCAATCTCCTTCACGAATGCCCTCTCCGCTGTGTGCTGTGCCTTATATTGGCATGGGGCGTGGCCACCCAATGACATCAGCCCCCACCCCATATTATGTCACAGCTCCACCCCAAGATGTGACATCATATTGGGCGGGGCCTCCAGGTGATGTCATCAATTGGCCACGCCCCATGCCAATATAAGGCACAGCACACAGCGGAGAGGGCATTCGTGAAGGAGATTGCGTCATGTCAACATGGGAAGAAGAAGAAGAAGAACAGAGGGAAGGGGATAGCGGAGAAGACTGTTAAAAGAGCAGAAGACGCCGCAGAGAAGGAGAAGTAAGAAGACCCCTCAGAAGATAGAAGACCCCCGCAAAAGAGCCGAAGAAAGAAGACCCCTCAGAAGATAGAAGACCCCTGCAAAAGAGCCGAAGAAAGAAGACCCTTCAGAAGATAGAAGACCCCCGCAAAGGAGCCGAAGAAAGAAGACCCTTCAGAAGATAGAAGACCCCCTCAAAAGAGCCGAAGACACCGGAGAGGGAAAAGAGAGGGGAGAAGATGCCGGAGCTGATTTAATAAAATATTTTAAAAACCTGTGTAGTGTGTGTTTTGTGTTTTTTTTTTACACTTTCTTTCCAGGTAAATGGGTAGGAGTACGATGTACCCCATACTCCTTTACATAGGGTGGGGGGCCGGCATCTGGGGGCCCCCTTGTTAAAGGGGGCTTCCAGATTCCGATAAGTCCCCACCCGCAGACCCCGACAACCACCGACAAGGGTTGTCGGGAAGAAGCCCTTGTCCTCATCAACATGGGGACAAGGTGCTTTGGGGTGGGGGGGTGCAGAGCCCCCCCTGCCCCAAAGCACCCATACTCTGAGCCATGTTGAGGGCATGTGGCCTGGTATGGTCCAGGGGGGGCGCTCGCTCGTCCCCACCCCCTTTCCTAGTTTGCTGTGCTGCGTGCTCGGATAAGGGTCTGGTATGGATTTCGGGGGGGAGCCATGCCGTTTTTTTTGGCGTGGGGGTTCCCTCTTAAAATCCATACCAGACCAAAGGGCCTGTTATGCTCCTGGAGGGGCATCTATGCCATTTTAAAAAAAAAAATGGGCGTGGAGTTCCCCTTCAGGATCCCCAGAACATAAGTCGCATGCCAAAGTCGGATCAGTGAAGACACTAATCCGACTTTGATCCGACTTCAATGCCTTTCAATGGGCTAAAGTAGGATCAAAGTTGGACAAAAGTAGTACAGGAACCTTTTTCAAAGTCGGCCCAACTTTGAAAAACACAAGTCGGACCAGGCTCTCATAGGGAATCATTGTTTTTGTGACGTAATGCAACTTGTGCTCCTAATGTTGGTCCGAGAATCGGACTAGTGTGAACCCAGCCTAAAAATTATTAAAACCACTACTCCTGAAAAAAAAAAAATATAAACTTTTTTTCTATTCAGACATTTCCCCTAGGGCTAAGGCTGTTAAAATTAGAGAGAGGGGTGGCAATGTTTTTTTTTTTATGGCAATGAACTTGCATACAAGCATTAAATGGAGGAATTCTGAAATCACAGGTTCAATTCCAGCCAACATCAGGCACTTAGAACATGTGATCTGAGAGGCATCTTCACAGGCAAATAGACGCCGCATGTGAGTTAATTTACTCCCTTTTGTGAGAGTTGAAGTTGTAATTGCCTTTAATTGGGAGTTATTTTAAGGCACTGCTGGAGTAGATTTGGGAGGCATAGTAAATCAGGGCCTATGTGTCAGGAGTGCCAATATAGAACAACTTTGGTCGTGGAGTGCTTGCCCATTCAATATATTGCACATTTCAATAATGTGATAAGCTAAAAGGATAGAGAAAGGTAGAAGAAAAGTAGGATAGGGTACCGAAAGGAGAGTGGAGAGGGGAGATGGCCTTACCTTCATCGGACAATGTGAATAAATTCCATTGACCCCAGGTCTCAGAATATTTCTCACATTTGCCCTGCGAAGTCAGAACCAAGTCTTCCATTTTGTTGATCTCTTCCACCCTCCGGAACCTGAGGGCGGTCGTTGGTGGATCAGAGTGTTTCCAGTATAAAGGTATACAGTAGACTTGTGCACAGCGGAAAAATTTGTTATGTTTTGTTTCGTTTCTATTCAGTGCTGTTGATTCGTAACAATTCTTAATTTCGTGATACAACATTTTTCGTGATCGGACTAATTCGTAATTTTGTAAGCGGCATTTTTTGTTGAATCGGAATTATTCGTATTTCTGAAAGCCTTATTTTTCGTTGATTTCAAATTTGTACTTTCGTTGATTCTGGTGGACACAACTCGTAATTTTGTAATTCGTCCTTTTGTAAGATTACCGTTTCCGTGTTGCTAACGTGATTCGAATGTATTCGTACTTTCGTAAATACATAGTGGTTACGTGTTATTCGTAACTGTTATAAAGCTTTAGTTGTGTTTTCAACACGCTCTCAAACCGGCGCTGCCTAACGTGCTTCGAATGGATTCGTACTTTTGGAAATACATTGCGGCTGTTTGTAAAGTTTCGAAATATCATATTTTACTCTTGTTTTCGACACTGGGGCCTATAGCCTGATGATTGGTTTCAGCATAATTCGTTGATGCGTTAACGCATCGACAAATTCGCTAATGTGTTAACGCAACAACGAATTATGCCGAAACCATTCGCTATTTACGATATAATTTCGTTCGGATTCGGTTGTATTCATAATTTTTTTTTCGGATACTCGGATGCATCCGAATGTCCGAAAGTCATAAAATTCGGATGAATTTAGATTCGTTACGAAACAAATCACACAAGCCTAGTATACAGGCCTTTGCTGCATTCACTAGATGACGCACTAGTGACCCCTTATATAGTTTGGGTGATATCTAGGAGACATGCAATAAGAAAAATGCTGGGTCCGCTGGGATTACGTATTCTGTGAATTTTTGTATAATGGAGCGTATATCAGTATTTGGTTAGTTTGGGGCAAGACCAAAAAATATGTAGCAACGTTCCTCTGTTTCTCCCACAATGCCAGCAGAGCAGAGAAGTGTTCAGGTAACATTTGTGTAATTGAACGGGTGTTAGGTACCATCTGGTCATTATTTTGAAATTGGTTTCTTGAATTTTAGTACAAATAGATGTTTTAAGGGAGAAGTTGATTATGTTTTGGATTTGGGTCTTATTAAAAATTCAGTTCAAGTCTTTTTCCCATTTTTGCAGGCAAGGTAGGGATGGTTAGTCAGTTGGATCAGTAGGGAGTATGTTTTGGACAACACATGTGGAAGGGGGTCCTCATCTGTACAATATTCCTTGTACAGACAATATTCCAATCGGTTAACTGTCAGCCGTATTGCTGTTGGTTTGGAAGCGAGTGTAGGAAGTGGTGGATTTTTATGGCACTCCAAAATGGGAGGTGGAATGGGCCCGAGGTGTTTGTTAATTCTCCTATCAGGGGCCATCTTCCCTCGATTAAGAAAGTTGAGGCCAATTCATAGTTTTCTTTCGGCGTAGTGCATTCAATTCTAAGTTATTGAGGCCCAGGGTGAATGCAGGGTTTCCTAAGATTGGGAATAGAAGGGAGTCTCGGGTCGTGAGGGCTGCCTTCCTAGTGGACTGGATATTTGTGTGAAGTGTGTTCCCAATTAATGGGTGAGTTTTTAATGTTGTGGGTAGGTCTCTATATCACCACAGTGCACTCTTTAGAGGAATTTGTGCCTAGGCTTGCTCCACCTGAGTCCATAGCTTTGTTTCGCTGTGTCTGCACCAGTCTATGATTCTTCCCAGATGTACTGCCTGATAATATTTGCGGATGTCGGGTAGAGCTAAACCACCCCATTGTTTAGATAATATCAGCTGTGCTCAGGAAAGGTGTTTTTTTTATTTGTCCAGACAAAATTAAAGAAAAGAGTTTGTACCTTCTTAAAATAGGGGACTGGTATTTGATTGGCAATGCTTGAAGTAAGTATAGGAATTTTAGCAAGATGCACATTTTTAAGAGGTTATTTCTGCCAAAACAGGAGTGAAGGCCTGTGTTCCAGTTTTCTAGTAATGTTTGGGTCTTAGCTAATAGCGGCGGGAAATTACATTCGTATGTTTTAGAGATATCAGTTGGTATATATGTGCCTAGATATTTAAGTTTCGACGCGGTCCATTTGAAACTAAAATGTGATTGTAACGCCTTCAGATATCGGGGGGGGGGATCTCAACTCCCATCGCCTCCATTTTGGTAAAATGTATTTTCAAGTTGGAGAATGTCCCGTAACTGTTAAATTCCTTTAGGAGGTTCGTTATAGAAATCTCCGGATTCACTAAAGAGAAAAATAGATCGTCTGCATACGGCGAGATCTTATGTTGGGTATTTCCTATCTGGAGGCCACGTATATTCTGATTCATGCGAATCCTATATAAAAATGGTTTGATGAAAGGGCAAACAGTGGGGCGCGGAGCCGGCAGCCGGAGCGTATGGACGTGTGAGGAGAGTGCTCCGACTACACGGTGGACCTACAGTGATACACAGCTAACCCACACAGCACCCGAAAGGCTCAGGACCTCCCTGCACTACCAGGGAACATGTCGCTACCAGCGGGCAAAAGAAAGGACAGAGAAGGGCAGAAGAAAATCCTGGATTTCTTCACCCCAGCTCCGGAGCGGCGAATCCATGATGGCGCCGACACGACACGAGGCACAGCAGCGGAGCGGACTGGAGATCGCGCTCAGCATGTATATCAGCAGGGTGAGTCCGCAGGGGAGAAAATCCCGCTGCCAGCTTCCCCATCAGACAGCCCCATGAAACAGAAACGCAAAGTGGAACCCAACAATGAGTCTATGCCCACAGGGGATGAGGGGGTGGAGATGGAGGACCCGGTAACATACACACAGCAACTGGATGCATTCCCAACTACAGGCCAAGCTATCACTGATGACACTATGAAAGACATGTTATTAACCCTCCGGGGAGCAATTAAGCAAGACATAGCTAATTTTATGCAAACCACTACAAAGGACATAGCAGAGCTGGGAGATAGGGTGGACTATATAGAAACAAAAATGAGCAACTTCTCGGTCACTCATAATGAACTAGTGGACGCACATTATGAGGTACAGGATGAACTGACCGCACTAAGGGCAAAGGTCGTAGATTTAGAAGACAGGGCACGCAGGAACAACCTAAAGTTTAGGGGTGTTCCGGAAACGGTAAAACCAGCAGAACTATGCACATACCTGCAACAGCTGATACTAACCACCCTGCCTATGCTGCAACCTATAGACCTAACAATTGACAGAGCCCACCGACTCCCAAAGCCTCCTCATCTCCCAGAGAAAATCCCCTGAGATGTTATTGCTAGACTCCATTTCTACCAAACTAAAGAACAGTTGATCGCCTTCTCCAGACAAAATCTGACACTTCCTGACCCATACTCAGGGATTTCAATTTATGCTGACTTGTCCAAAGCCACCTTGATGGCCAGAAGCAACCTAGTCCCCATAACCAAAATTCTGAGAAATCACAAAATCTTGTATAAATGGGGATTCCCAGCTAAATTAACTCTGGAAATGAATAATGAAACCTTTATTATTTCCTCACAAGAAAAGGGACTGGAAATCCTCCGGAAATGGGGCCTTCTCCCACCTGAGACCACTACAGGTAACACCCCAGCAGAGAAGACAAAGGAGGAGCAACAATCGGAACTGAATTGCTGCATATTACTCGCCAAAAGGTAACCCATCTAATCACAAACACCCCCAGAAGCAGACTGTCCACAACATTGATCCGTGACAGGCCCAAGAGGTCACTCCACCAGTAGTTCGGCTGAACTAGTTAAACTTTCTTTTTGTGTTGGAAACCCTGTGCAGGGGTCGTTCTATAAACACAAACTTACCCCCCACCAAAGCTGAATTTGTGTCAGCTACAAGAACATGGTTAACTCTGTTTATACAAGTTAAGTTTTTTGTTTCCCTTCTGATCTTTACCAGACGCAATCCCAGGGAGATACCCAAACTCCCCATCTATAGAACCCCTACTTTCTATGGACCAGTTGAATCTTTTTTGACTCACAGGAACTTTCTGCTACATAAAGCCACCGCAAAATGGCAGCAAATCACCCACCACGTCATACATGCCTCTTAAAATTATGTCTTTTAATGTGAGAGGTCTCAACAGCCCATTTAAAAGCAGGTCACTATGGAAATCAGCTATCGATCTGAAATGTGACATTGTATGTGCTCAGGAGACCCATTTTGCGCAAACAAAAGCTCCGAAATGCTCACATCCAAAATACCCATTTATTTTTACAGCGAATGATGTCACCAAAAAGAACGGTGTACTAGTAGCAATTAGGGACACGGTTTCTTTCAGCCAACAGGACTTACTGCTGGATAACAAAGGGAGATACATAATCCTGGTGGCTGAGATAAACAATGTTACCTACACCTTGGTAAATTTATATGCTCCTAACAAGAAACCTGGAGGTTCATAGCTAAGGTACTTTCTACAGCAAAAAAAATGATAAAAGGTTTATTGGTTATTTGTGGGGATTTCAATATGGTGATGGAGGGAGGAATGGACTCCTCAGCCGTGGGGAGGAGGCATAGTCAGAACCTTAACCCACTCTCACTTAAGGAGGGCCTTTATGGCCTTTATGACCCATGGAGATGCCTCCACTCCACGGAGAAGGACTACACCTTCTACTCTGCAATGCATAAAAGTTACTCGAGAATTGACTTCTTTCTTGTTGACAAATACTTACTGCAACCCACATCAGGAAGAGGCACCTCACCTCCGTAGAGGTACCCAGTATTTCCGGTATTTCCGGGAGGAATTCACTCTCACCCAATTCCAAGACTGATACGGAGGAGGGGTGCCGACTCCTCAGGTAAGGAGGGAGGTAGTGGTATAACTTTAGGGGTGTTTATTGGTTATTTGGAAAATAGTAAAAAAAACGACATCTTTCATGGAATCGATACTTGGAGGTCCAAAGAACAATCCTCGTATATTTAAATGGTTCCACATCCATTGTAACAAATAGAGTCGGTGGTCCTAATACATAGAGGGA